>JAPYYT010000013.1:0-278544 GCA_030522565.1 Ceratosolen corneri | reverse complement strand
CCTGGGTAATGACGCTTCCGTATAAATGCTTCCGTGTTGAGATCCGCACTGGGTAGACGTAATACTAAATGTAATAATTACTATCGTCTAGTGAGATGGGGCTCTCGAAGGGGGAGGCGCACTGCAGTCTATCGTCGAGATGTTTACTGGGGAGTTTAAAGGGTCAAGTCGTAGTCCAGGAAGTAACTTCTGATTTTCCATGCGATCGTATTCATATATCGGGCATCCCCTCTATTGTTCTATTGGGAGTGATGTCAGGTAAGTTAGAGGGAGGAAGGAGTGCTATAACGTTTAGCTTTTGCCGACTGGGCGATGCTAGGGACTAGAACTAATAATTTTCTAAACGTTAATATAATTGGAGAGTTTTGTTAGCGAACGGAATCTCGAAAAAAATGTAACAGAAAAAAACCAAGGAAGAACTTGTGAAAGCTAAAACTGTGATTATAAAGAACTATAATCAATAAAACAAATAGTAAGAGAAAAGATACATGAAATCTGAAATGTACTGGTGCACTAAAATTATATTATATTCTATTATACATATAAATTATAAATTAATATTACAAACATATAGTTAGTACCTCAATATTTCAAAATTGTAAAAAAGATGAAGGAATACATTTTATTACTTGTGTTCTTTGTTAAATTCAAAATTATGTCACGAAGAAAAAGAAAATCCGTTGAAAGCAATTTAACTGAATTTATTTAATTTACTCTCTCTTTTATAAATCACTAAATGATTGAGTGTAAACTAACAAATTAATCGTGACTTTTTACATAAACACCTATATTCCTCTTATATCATTCTAAAATATACAGCTGGGACTAGTGATATAACAGATTATAAAATAATCTACGACGCCTATCATGAGTGTGATTTTGTATAATGTAATAGTATATAGTAAACAAGAGACAGCAAATTCATCGATACTAACAGAGGTTGAAATTAATTTATTAAAATTTAATTCAATAAAATTCTTGTTGATTAGAAATAAAAATCTGAATTATGCTAATGTGATAATTATCTTGAATTATCTTGAACTATTGTTTTAAGTTCAATATTAAATAAACCAAGTTATTTATATTCGTCAATTATGTTTTGAAAGAAGAAAAATACTTTTAAAGATGATCAGTAAAGTAAACCCAATGGCAAATTATATTGTTATAAAATAACGAATGTATAAATTAAAAAATGTTTGGGGAAAAAATTCAAGGAAAAAACATATTTTTGGTTATAAATAACAAAAAATGAACAATTAAAATTAATAGTATTTTCTATGCACTAAAACACCCAAACATAATAATAAAGAGTGTAAAATCGAAACAATGAAACAAATTTTATTAGTCAATGTAGACAAAGATATTATCTAGACAGATATTTCAATATCGGTGGCCTGAGTCCAAGTGTATTCACAAACATCTACGTAAATTTTCTAAATAAAGTATACAGTATACAAACTTTCATTAGAATAAACAGTGTCAAAATAAGAGTGAAAAAAACATTATCTTTAGAATATAAGACTATTTTTGTGGGGGCAGAATAAGCGAGTGAAATGGAGAATGAAAAAAAAACCGAATAGGTGTGAGAGAGAGAGAGAGAGAGAAAACAAAAGAAAGCGTCGAGTAGCATAAATCGGTGTGAAAATATCGTTTCAGTATATAGTGTTATTTGAAGTTGATGAGTAAAAAGATATCAAAAAATTATTGACCGAACTCGAGAAGTCCCTTAATTCTCATGAGGCCATAATAAAACACTGGATATACACGTAACTGGGAGGTTCATTTTTAAACGAAGGACAAAATAGATCTTTCATCTAAAAAGGTACTCTATCCTAATTTACTACTTTTTTTTAATAATTGTTGCCATATGTTCTTCATAGTTTGATTATTGAGCCATTCGTTACAATGCTATATTTTATTTATTAGGTGTTTAAAGCAATACAGTCAATGTGTAATGTGTAACTTAATTTATTTATTAACCGTGTTTAACAAATTATGATTATGTAATACACAATTTTTATTAAATACTTAAATCAATAGTTTCGAATTAGTAAAAAGATATTTTATTTACAGTTTATATCATAAACAGATCTCTAATGTTATTTTAACTAAGCATTTCCTTTTGAATTTTATTCAAGCGGAAACTAGTCAGGTAATTAAAAATTAAATGTGAATCAAAATTAAATTTAACTGCTAAATTTTCATTATATATTTATTTAAGTAGCATATCAATTTTTCAAATGCTAATTTTGAATTTTGAATTCTTATTTTAAGGATTTAAAAAAAAATTAAACAAGTTTTAAAGTAGATTATAAATGGTAATGACGATTTGCGCTTGTAATATTTAATAAACTATAATACTGTTACATGTATAACATTATGTATAAATGTATTTGAATGAATTTAACAGATTTAATTAACAGAGAATTTGCTAATTATTAAAGTGTAATATAAAATAATATATAAATATTTATTACAAATCAAGGAAAAATGTTAGTTTAAATCAATCACACTTCATTTTAATTTATTTTATTGTTGACGGATAATGCAATTATTTAATTTTTAAATTTTATCATTTAAAGTAGAAAGTTCACTTTACAAATATGATTAATTTTTTAAAGTAAAGTTTACAAACTTTTATAAACGTTTTTAACGATTAGAAAACACAAAAACAACTTCAGATTTATAGTGCATAATCCATTTTTACGGTATATGTAACTATTAAAATCGTAATTTAAAGTAGTATCAATATAAAACAAATTGTATTGGTTTAATTGCAAAATCACTTTATTGATATTTATTCAACAATTTTATTTAAATATATATTGAATTATTTTTATTTAATGTTTTTAACGTTTTGTTACACTTAATTTTTTTAATAATTTTAATACCTCCTGGTTTACACAATAAAACAGTCACAAGTTAACAATCATGTGTGTATATGTATGTATAGGTATAAATTTATTACGATTCAACTATGTAAAATTATGATGCAAATATATTACACATAATAATTCTACAATATATTTAATAATAAGCAAAAATATTAGTATTAAAAATAAATAAGTTCCTAATTAAAAATAAATATATCTTTGGATAATAAGTTATTGATGGAGTTACAAAGTCATATCATTAACAAGAAAAAAGGAACGAGTTTAAACGAGTTGCTACATTAAGTATAAGCTATTTCTAGTATTTCTCCAGTACAGTAAATACACGAGTTATCATACGTTCAGTCTTATTTTGTTGTTAATTGGCATACTAGAATTGTACTGATAAAAGTAAAAAAGGAGTGTATAGGTTAAGGGTGAAATATTGGAGGTGTTACGTGTCACTTTCATTATCCGACTAAATGCTCTTGCAAAAGCTCTTAGAAGTAAAATTTAGTAAGGTCGTACATCTAGAAGAGGAAGAGAGGCAAATTTTTTATATATCTTTTTGATATATCTTTTTGATATAGATAAACTCAGTTTTACCAATATCTATCAAATACTACTTGTTAATTGAAAAGATAATTTGGGTCATAGTCTAAAAAAATGTTGCAAAGAAGAGGTAAGCATTAAAGAAAAAATATCAGATAATTACTTATAGATAGACTGACATCTAGAGAAAGATATGAATTTAATATAATATATATTGAGCTTCTCATTAATATTTAAAAATTCTCTTTAACCATTTATTAATATAGTGAATCATCTCAAGTGTACTATTATTATTCGAAGCCATAAGTTTCGTGAATCACGAGTATTTATTTAATTTTCTGAAAAGTATCAAATTATAAAAAAATAAGATTGAAAACTCAACTAAGTCTAATGATTTATATTTAAATATTATAAAATGTCATCACAAATAATTTAGAAAAGTTGATAATACTCTTATCTTAAAAAATTCAACGGTTAAAAAACTTTTAGTTCTTTTTAAATTAAAAATCAACATTAAACAATTTTGTGATTAATAATTAGTTCAACACTGAAATAATCAAATTCAAAAGTAAACTCTTCATTATAATGAAAAGTTACTGCAGTTTAATGTTCAATTAGATCAACTCTTACTTGAATTATATATTTATAAAAATAAATTTAATTTTTTGTCAAGTAAACATTTTTTAAATATTAAAAAATTAAATGTAAATACTATTTATATTTTTTTATTTTAAAAATATAAATATGTTTCGTTATTCTCATACAATGTAGAAGTAAAAACAATATTAATTATTTTTCAAATTGCATCATCTTTTATTTAAATCCATGAAGTATTATGCCATTAGTCAATAAATATTTTTTCCCATATGTGATATGTCCTATATATTATTAAAATTAAAACAATTTGTTTACTTTTCAATAAAAACAATTTAAGCTATATTGGATATTCCGTTTGTCAACGAAACTCTCTCTTATATTTACGTTTAGAAACTGTCCAGTGTTGACAGATCATGGCATTGCCCAGTCTAGAAATGTCAAATGTATGTTTATAAGAGCTTGATTGACAGTAAATCTGACCTCCCCTTCTTTTCCCCTCTAAACTCTCCTCACAAATAGAAATCTCCGTATTTAAGCTAACCTATAATATTTAAAAGATAATGGAAAATTACTATCTGCCTTGAACCCCTCCTCACAGAAAAATGGAAGATACACCTGAAACATAAATATGACCGCACGGAAGATGCGACAGTTACTTCTGACAACGATTTGACCCTGAAAACAAGCCAGTATATATCTCGATACAAGACTGTAGTCCAACTCCCTGAGCCCCTCATCTCACAAGTGACGATAGTTGTTGTTACATTAAGTATGCATCTAATCAAGTACGGCCCCCGTTACGGAAACTTCATCTCTATTACCCAAGCATCTCTAGAATCGTGTAAATATACAATTTTTACTATTTATTATTTTCACGTATTCAAATTATTTTAATAACATAAGCAAACTTTAACACCGCAATAGGCGTCATTTCTTTAATAATTATCCCACCTATCTCTAAATCCCTCCTTTTAACTCAAAGGCATGTACATATAATCGAGTTCATTCGCTTTAAGAGTTATATTGTCGCGACTGCAGTTGCGTCTTCCATCCCTTTTGTTTATCTATAACTCAAACAGCATATACATAATTGCTGTGTCAGTCAGAAGTAACTCCACCCCCATTTTTTGTTTATAACTTGTAAACGGTAATCAATTTACAACTGATTACTTCTCCCCCCACAGCTCATACTTTCCTTTACAAATTATAACTTCATCCATTCCATTTTGTTTCAACATTTCTTTTCAATATTTATTCAATAAATTACTTAAACCCACAAATAACTCTGAAGACTCATTTCTATTATCCTCTTTCTACTATCCATCTGTCTCCACTCGCAATTTGAAGAGAGAATTCATACACGGATTAAATCTCGAACAAGTTATTTTAATTAAAATAAAAAAATGAAAAATTAAGTAAATATGAATATATTCAAAATATATTTTCACCACATCTGACACTTAGCTTAAATTAGTAAATAAATAATTAATAACATATAGGTGATATATTTAATATAAAGATATAAGTAATTTATAATTTTTCCTATTAAAACTTGTAGTCTGTATAACTTGGATAGTAATGATAATCGAAGCAATATAACTTACGTATAATTGTATATTGCATTGCATATATTAAAATATTAATTAAATATATTACCGTCATTTCAACGTTTAGTGAATTCGGTAGATCAATCTATCAAGCTTTGAATAACAATACATACATTAATATATAAAGTGAAGACTGAAAAATAAATAAACTTTTGTTTATGCGATTAACAACAGTTTTTTCTTTTCATCGTATATCAGTTGTAAATAAAATAAATCTTGATAATTTTTTATTCTAAATTCTAAGCCTTATTAACCATGGTTTCAGAATTGTAGAACTGACTAAAGTTGCTTTAATGTACATCTTGACGTGATCTCATCTCATTGCTAAACATCCATATGTTGGTTTTACGACTTGCTTTGAATGTTTTTTATTCTCTCTCATGATGTACATATTCGAATAAGTTATACAATTTTACAACTTTTACCGTTCATAATACGTAAACCCGTTTATCCATAAATGCTACTTTTAAATGACTTATTGTATTAATCTTGATTTTTATATACATCGTTCGACCGTTTCAAACGTTTTCAAATATATGCACATCTGTTTTATACTCAGTTATTTGAATTAATATAAATAAGGCTCTTTTACAATTATATATAATATAATAATCTAATAATAATATAATAATCTTTTAAAAAAGATTAATCTTAAATTGAAAAGATTAATTAAAAGATTAAATTAATAAATTAAAAAAGATTAATTAAAAAAATTAAAAAAGATCATTTCAAAAAGTATATGAGTCATAGAAAAAAATAAACTGTATGACTATTTGTAGAAGTATTTTCTAATACTTCACAGAAATAAATCGGAAAAATAAGTTTTTCATTAAATTCAGATAAAGAAAAGTAATGTTTACTGCAAATTAAACTGAAGTTAAAACAAAAACCAAAGAAAATAATATAACTACAGAGTTTAAATATTTTTATTAAGTAACCACAATATTCTTTTTTAAAAGACAAATGAAAATTTTAGTGTATTTTGTAATTTCTATAACTATTATCAAACTAAAATAATGTAAGAAATTTATCTATTCTTTAATACAAATAGGAAACATTACTAAAAAATTTTAATTACGCACTTTTATTAGAATATATTATTAAATTAATTTTATTTAAATATATTTATTATATTTATCATAAAATTATACAATTATATAAAAGTAGAATTGCGTATTATAAGTAGTTGGATAAATGCAAAACTCACATAAAATTTTCAAACAATTTTGTTTTTTAATTAACCAATTTCAAAAGTTATTATCCGTGACGTATTGAAAATATGCTAATATAATAACATTTTTTCTGATTAATATATAAATTATAGAAAATGTGGACGAAATATTTTAAATGGACGAAACTATTGATCTTAATAATTTAATTGTACTATTCCGACTTGTGGAATTGCTTAAATTTATAATTTCTACATTAAAATGAAAATTTTCTTTTAATCAATTTTTTATGCACTTTCAAAATATAAGTATTCATGTATATTATTTTGTCTGTGCTATTTATATGATAATTGATGATATATAGGAAAGATAAAATATTAATTATAATAAGTAAGTTATAATAAATAATAATACATAATACGAAAATTATAAATATTAAATTACTTAAATAAAATTAGTAATTAAAAGATTTTAAAGTAAATTTAATTAGCAAAATATTGATTCTATATTATAAGAGAACGATTTAAAAAATCTTAATTATGTGCGAACGTATATATTGTTTAAATGAACGATAATTTAAAAATATATATAATAAAATATAAGGATACTATCATAATTGTTAATGTAAATAAATTTTAAAAAATGTTTAAATAAATTTGAGAAAATAAAAATTTGGAAGAAACTTTACTTTTAAAAAAGTAAAAAATAATTTTACAATTTATTTAAACCTTAATCGGAGATCATTGAAAACTTTTGTTATAAAAAGTAATTAAAAAATTAATCATTTAAACCATCTTTAATTGTATGTATCGAGATAATTAATTAATAAATATATATATTTTAGCTTTTTTTGTAAATTCATAGACTGACAATATTTGCTCTTTATATAAGAATTTCGACAAGTTTAGAAATTATACATTATGTTTCGTATTTTAAATTGGTTGCTTATAAAATAATTTTAATTATAATGCAATTGCAAATGTCAAATATGTATACTATGATTCATTTTCTAAAAGAATTACAAGAATAAAATTAATTGTTTTAAATATAATAAGTATTTATTATTTATAACTTTATATTATATATTAGATATCAATCTGAAATGTTTATATAAATTATGATCTAATAAAATTAATAACATAAATAATCTTTTTATGTATTATTATGAGTGCTATATATAAATTTCTATAGGTTAATGTAATGATAATTATAAAGTGCTTTCTATAAAGAAATTAAAAAAGAATTGAATAATTGAGAAGCTGACAGTTTTATTTATATTACAATTTTTCCTTTAAATTATTAATACTATATTTTAATGTGTTATTATTTACATAGAATTTTGAAAAATATTATTCTTATTTTATAAATTTTGTTTTAATTTTTCTAAAAACAAATTGAAATCGTATTCATTAAAATAGTTTTATTATATTCATTAAAAATTCTTTCGAAGATTATAGTATGATACTATTTGTAGATACTATTCACATTTACTTTAATAATTGTGTAATAAAATGTTAATCAGATATTAAAAGTAAAATAATTATAACATAATAAAACATATATGAGTAAATTTGAACATATCAATTGACGTTGAATCTGATTATTAGGTATATAATTAGTACAAATAACATAATTATCGATACAAAAGTATTATTTGAATGATAGGTTTATTATTCTAATATGCAATAATGGCGTTGTACAAATTTCTGAAAATAAATAAACATGAAGCATTTGTTAGATAAATCAAAGGGCACCGATAATTGACTCAAAAAAAGCATTTATTTTTAAATCGCAACAAACTCCACGAGAAAATGTGGTATCAAAAACTGATGATTTGGTACTTAAACGGTTTTAAAAACAGAAGCTTCAAAATAAACTATAAATTACTAGTGAGAGATACAGCTCCAATTTGAGAAAAAATCAATCGATTCAATGAATAGCAGGTGAGACTTTACGAGCCGTTATATGAGTTAGTGTACGTTTGTATATTGATGCATTCGTCGAGAGATCGCTGTTGAGACATTTATAGACTTGACATCTTGGCCGTTCAAGGCCAAAGGAAAAGCTTTTACAACTACTCGCATATGCTGAATTATTGACACCACAACGATTCAAACATCAACTGACTGAAAAATGTATTCGTTTCTCACGCGTTTTTTTTTAATATCTCTTCATGAGAAGTACTTGATTAAAAAATATTTCTAGATTAATTATATACCTAAAACGACTGCGCAATTTTTTTAGTTTTATTTTAATATAACTTACACTTTTATAATATATTTATTAGTAAAGTAAAGCACGTATAATTAATAACTTTTGTATTTAGTACATTATTAGTAACATTTATATTTCAAATTTAGAATAAATTATATAATTAAATTTTATTTTATAAAGATAAAAATACATAAAATATATAAAAATAATAACTCTTAATAAATTTTAATAATTTAATA
Source organism: Ceratosolen corneri (assembly GCA_030522565.1). Lineage (NCBI taxonomy): Eukaryota > Metazoa > Arthropoda > Insecta > Hymenoptera > Agaonidae > Ceratosolen > Ceratosolen corneri. The sequence goes on along the minus strand of JAPYYT010000013.1, from coordinate 269,296 downwards.
TGACGCATTAATATATTTTTTATTTTCGAATTTGTAAAACTAATTAATTTTTGTATTTAAACTACGAATTATTAAAATTGTAATATATGTTTATTGAATAAACTAATAATCTACTATTTTTTCTTTTGTTTTTGAAATAAAGTAAGTTGCCAAAGTTATTTTTTCATTTATTTGCAATGTGAATAAAATTTACTTTTTGAAAATAATCATTAACTTAATTTAATATTTTTGAATTTATTAAAATTGTACTTTCTTTGTTCTATTACCTTATTGTACTATTTGTACTAAAAAAATCATTTTTATTATAGAATTTTTCAAGAATACATATTGTAAAAAAGTATGATCATTGTGCTATTTATTGCTTAATGTTTAACATGGTCTAGATAATGGATCATTTGCATAATTAAATAACTATCGGCTTTCTTACATTATCTAAACGAATGTGCAACATGATTACTTTGTAGTAAATGCTATTTTGCATGTAAATTATTTTTAAAAATTTTGTCCAATACAGTAATCCTACATTATTTCATTTACATTAAATTTAGTGTTTATATATAAATTATTTTTATATTAATAATAGTAGGATTGTAACATTATTTCAATTACCTTAACATGTTTAACAAGAAAAACAAATAGATTTACAAATAGATAGATTTACTAATGGACAAATTTATTATCTACCAGCAATTATATTTCATTGAATGTCTATAAAATTTTAATTTTATTGTAAGTAAATATAAAAATTCTTAAATTTCAATTCATAAAAAGCCGTAAAAATAAACGCGTTAAAAATTAATAAACGTGCCAAAATTCGTCATCGATTAATTTTCTTCAAATTATATTTCATAAAAGGAAAAAAAAAATAACTAATACCCGCGGCAAAAAATCACGCTTAAAGTAATTTGTGGCTATAATGCCTGGAGTAAACGTTCATGGAGTTTCTCGGTCATTGGGTCAAAGAGGCATTTAAACTTCCGATCGTGATATGGAATATCAGTGTTTGCTCGTGAATGTAGGGTGTAAAGGCGGCATCGTGTCGAGGATTCAAGACAACTCGAGTTAAAACAAGAATAGAAAATGAATTAAAAAAGCATTAATAAGGTGATTAAAATCTGTCGTCATAAATAATTGCATAACATAAAAACAAAGATAAAAGGCTCCTATGTAACAATAATTTATTGTCCTTTAATATTTATTATTTATTTATCTGTCTATTTAAATCTATTTATATATTATTTGATATTTATCATTTAATTTAAAATCAAGAATGATAATTTATCTTGGTTAATTATTGGAATTATCATAGAGAAATTTATTTTTAATGATTGAAATATATATAAAATATTATATGCATAAATATTCTACGCATTTTTTCAATAATATGAAATAATAAATCTTTTTTTAACTTAATTTAAAAAAATTTGCAATAAAAAATATTAAAAAACACTAAATTTTTTAATTAAATAATTCAATTTATAATTTTATAAAATTTTAAGTAATTCAAGCTTCAGAATTAAATTTCTCCAATCTTAATCTTAAAGCAATTAAGTAAGCTCATTATGTTATACATCTTAATAGAAATTCGTGTATGGGCACTACCTTTACAATAATTAACTTAACTTTACAATAATTAATATTCTTATATCATATATCTTTATAATAATATAATATTATAATATTATATATTACTATCGAAATTATAAAGTATAAATTATAATAAAAATTCTAAGTTTAATTATTTTTTAGAAAACTAATAATTATTATCCAAAGTACTTTTAATATTTATTATTGAAAATTTAAAAGTCGTATTCATTGTATATTACTTATATTAGTAATTTTCGAGAATTATCACATAACTGATATAAATTTTAATGTTTCATGAACAATGTAATAACAGATTCTAGTTAAAAATGGAGCTACCGAAGATCCTTCAGTAAGACCAAGGTTGTAAAATAGATCGAATTTAATAGATTTACTATATATTTAATAAAATTTAACAGATCTACCATAATATTAACAACGGTACATGTCCAATAAGTCTGTTTCCATTTTATTTGCTAATACTATTCATCTGTATTCACATTTCCCTGACAATAAATACACAGTGAATTGACATCAAATTTATTAATAATCACGTGTCACTCAACTTAACGCTCAATTCACGCCCAAGTACTTCTATCTAAATCTTGTCTTAACACTTTTTCTTCCTTATGAATAAGGAACTATATAAAATAAATATTCATGTATCAACACTCCGATTTTTAATCGTTAGAATTTATAACATCTCTTTATTGTGATATCTATTTATCTATGAAATTTAGATGCTAATTGTTTGCATTATTAAATTCAATAATAATTGAATGAAGTTTTTTAATTAAGTTTCATAAATATTGTATATTAATTAGAATGCGGTATTAGAAAAAACATATCGTACGTTAAAATGTAAGCTTTGTTAAATACTTTATTAAAATATTAAATCGAATCGAAGGAATTGCATTGAAAAAGAAAGAGTCTTTATTTATTGAAAAATAAATAGACATGAATCGACCTTGGATTGGATGATACGTAGTCCTTACAAGAAAAGCTAATTATATGAATGTTGATATTGGACAAAGACTAGAGATTTAAAGAGTTTTTAAAGAGATGAATTGTTCTTCAACAAAACAAACAATTTTTAAGAACCAGATACTATAAAATATTTATGTAGAAAATAAATTAATGTAGACGGTTCGATGGAAAAAGAAGACGAAAAGTTGTACTCTAAGGCATGCGCATCAATTCAAAGCAAAACTCAGTACAGGGAAGTGTAGTAACGCCAAGACCTCGAAACCCCCGTACTTATTACCCACTTCCTTCATACACAGTAAAAGATATAATTCTTCGAGAGAAAGGTGGTGAAAGTCCGAAGAAAAACAAGCGTAGCGTTAGCTATATGCACGTCTCTCTAGATATTAAGTTTTATTATGATAAAAATTAGGAACATTATGGTACTACTTGTCAGATACTGAAAACTAGTTCCTTGTATGTTTTTTCTACGTGCCAATAAGCATATAATATAAATATGATAATATAGTCTATTTCTATCGTTTCTTTAATTATTTTGGTTGTTAATAATATTTTTTGAAAATTCTATTAGATTAAATATTTTAATGTTATATTAATTTATTTAATCTAATCTAATCCTATATTTTTTAAGTTGTTTAAACATTTTTCTTGTGTAATAAATTGATTTCAATATTAACAAAAATAATTATTTGCTATTTTTCATAATTTTCAGACTTTGAATACATACTTAATATTATTAAAAAATATAATACTTTACTCACAATCGTATAAATTATGTTATACTATAATCAAAATAAATCTTTATTTTAATTTTTTTTCAATATTTAATTAACTCTACTTATGATAAATGATAAATGATATTAATAATAAATGAAATAAATTATAATCAATTAATGGATATATTTAATTCAACAGTCATGTATAACATTTTTATCTAAACAATTTTTATTTCCTTAATTACATTTTATTAATTATTTAATATCCAGTAAAAAATAAAATTTGACATTATTATAATTAAAAAATATTATAAATATTTTGTTATCAAATGGAACAAATAATTTTTATTTTTAATCTGCAAAATTTATTCTTAAAATAAATTGCTATTTTATGAATATTTCATAATAAATTCATTAATTATTATAATAAATATTATTCTTCATAATAAAGTATTCTAATTAAATATAAATAAAGTATTAAATTCACAATTATATCTAAAATTGAGTAAAATTGATTGGACCGTAATAATTTGTTCATTTTTGTATTCATAAATACGAACTTTTAAATTATAAGAAAAAACCTAAAATATCTGGATTTACAATGTTTGAAGAAAAACTTATCGATATATAACTTATATAGGTACATCTACAAAAAAATCAATGTGGTAATTCAGTGACTCAATGTTAAGTAAAATTGTTAAACGGACTCTGTTGTTGACCTCATCAAGGACAGAGATATCATCGTAATTTTGATACCCAAAAGGAAGCGGAACTAGAATTTAACTTCGAGAGCGCACGGTCGAACATTAAAGAGGAAAATTCACTCGACAGTACGAGTAAGCTATTTCACCTAAGTTATGATACACTTACATCTATAATGAAAGCACTGTCAAAGACAATACAATTCCATACATTTAATAAATACGCTTTTTCAAGTAAACCTTATAAATGGAGTCTGATACAAATATTATAAAAAGAAAATTGTAGAAAATTAGTGTTTGTTGGATGATGGTAAGCAAAATGAGAGGAATATAATCCACCTATGTTAGATGTAAAGGAAGAGACAAAAATGATCAATACAAAGGGAAGTATCGGAATAAGCGGATAAGCAACAGGTACAAATATACAAACATGTACATATGTAAAGGAAATTCGTAGCATACCTCAAAATACGAGACAGAAAGTAGCGTTAAAAGGCCGTCTTCACGTACGCATAGAAAATATAGTATTCTTTTCTCCCAACCATCTTGTTCTCCATCCTCATTTTATGTTGCTCACTTGTTTTATTGCCCCTTTACGCTATCTTTTTCTTGTAGATTCAAAACAGATTTTGTACGTCTCGCAATTTGGACCCAATGGCGCTACTTTGTAACATGGAATATGTGTGAACACCATCTTTCTTGTACTTGCATCTTTCTATGTCAATCAGTCTCAAGGTTAGACATTCTTTCGAAGAAAACTTGAGTGACTCGTTCTTCAAGGGTGCATATTCTCAACACTTGAAATTCCAAGGGAATACTAGAAAAAGAATGTTGATCTGCCAACTTAGTAGTTACCTGAATCTCTTCATTCTTCCCACACATTTTTTATTTTTTCTCTTTTATTCTTTTCTCATGCTATGTATCTAAGTAACTTGGTTTTCAAACAGTAGTTTGAACTGTTAGCTGAATTTTAATATTTAAATATTATCTTATATTAACCATATCTTTTCTCTCCGATATTAAAGAGGATAGAAGCTGTTAATTTTATCAAAAAATGATTGAAATTATAAATTGTCATTTAAATTTATTTAATGATTTAGACACTATTCTATTTTAAAATGTATTTTTTATGCAAGAAAAGTAATATTATTTTTAATTCTTCTATATAGAAGTTTAAAACAATTTTATATACAATGTATTTAGATATTTTTACAACAATACTTCTTGAATATAAAATTAATCAAATTAATGCTAAATTATGAATTTTTTTGTAATAGTGTCGCACTTTATAATTACTATGAAATATTGGTAAAAAATTAAATATGATATTTTATTATACAACTGTAAATATAACAGATTTTATTCTTCAAAACATATATTATATTATTGTATAATTTTATATTTTGTTTATTACATAATGAAACAAATAGTTTCGGTTTCTATTAGAGTTTTTACTTCTTTGAAATAGAATTATAAATTGCATATGATTATAATTAATGTCAATAAACTACAATTTTCAATCGTTATTATAATTATATTTATATTTGTGTTTTCACTAAATGTTTCCATCGCAATAATTTGATATAACTATTTTTAATGCTTGACGTAAAACAAAAAATATTTAAAATAAATATTATTGAAATAAATATTGCCTTATTAAAATTTATTTTTAAAACAGAGGGAATAATTTACCTTTAAACTTTGTTTTTAATTTTTTTAATATTACGATTAAATACTGAGAAAATAAAAATTATCCTTTTATTCAATTAGGAATATTATAGAGTTAATAAAAATTATGTAGTAATTGACTTAAAACATGATTACATTTATTAAAATCCTTAAATAGTGATTAGCATGTATTATATAATATAATCTCAACAGTACTTCTATACCCAAAATTTATACAGAAATGAAATAAAAATATATTATGATTATATTTATTATTATTCAATGGTATATGATAATATATAATATTATATTAATAATGATTCTTTTATTTGTATTTGTAAAATTATAACCAAAATTAGGATAAATACATGTCATCAGTCGATCAATTATAGTATCCAAGTTTCTGGAATATAATTAGTAACATTATATTTATCAGTTAAAATTGTATTTATATTTAAAAAATATGTTGTATACTTTATCTGCAAATTATAAACTTACTTGATAATTTCATTTATTGTTTTTTTTTAATGACGTCTAAAATTTTGGAACTATATAATTATTTATAATCGATAAAAAAAGTATACACATTTATATGTGATGATATATATATTCTAAATTCTAATAAAATCTAAACAAGATATAAAACAAAATAAATGTGTTAATTTCTAAAGTTAAATAAAGAATGATAGAATGTTGATATGTAGGGAATAATATAGTATGAGTATTACAATGAATATTATCTGAAGTACCACAGTAAGTAGGAAATATAGTATAGTCTACAAAAAGGCTATTTTTAATAATAGATGTCGAAATTCTATAAATAATTCATATAAATATTTAAGAAAAGTGGTGAAACAGGTATGAAATGGACTTTTCTGTTAGATGATTAGATGATTCTGTTAGATTTATTCCCCTTTCGTTAAGTGGTTAAATCGGTTTTATTTAAAACTAAAAATCGTTTAAACTACCAAACCATATGCACGAGTTTAAACAGTAATAGATCAGGACAACTGGAAGCATGTTTTTCATGACATATTTTTCAAGAAATAAGTTTAACATTTGCGAATGGTATTTCAGAAAATTTATTATTTTCTTATTTATTTTAAAATTGTATGCATTAAAACTAGTAAATTCAATTCTTAATATTTTGTATAATAAATTATATATTAAATAATTGATCTAAATTAATGTATTACACTGAATAATTAAGTATTAGCAAAAATTATCAAAAACAGCAAAAGTAATAAAACTATTTTTAAGATACTCGATTTTTATTATTTAATGTTAAAATGTTATTTATTTAAAGTAAATTGAATATAGTGTTAGTATTGTTTTTGTATACTTATTAATTTTTTTTTCAATAATATCTAAAGCAAGAACATAATTAATTATTGTATAATTATAAATATTATTGAATAATAAGTCGTATACTAACTATAATATATTTAACTATTTTAAAACTGAATAGAAACAACTATAAAGTTGAAAAGGGTATTATATACTTTTTATAGATTGGACTTTCTGAATGATATATAAAAATTTTAATACAAGATAATAAGTCATTAAAGAGGTCCATAATACTTGTTAAAATAAATTCTAACAGAAGGTATTTATTCATAAATGTCCGTCTGTATATAGAATTATTTTCATTTAATATAGTTGCAAAGAAGATTTTTTCGTTTTCTTATTCTTTTATATTACAATGTTATACCATATATAGATAAATGATCATTGTGTGCTAACTTGTATCACTGATATAGAAATATTAAATATCTCTGAAATAATAACAAAGATAATTGAATATTTAATAATGCACACCATACAATTCCATACTTTGAAGCGAAAAGTTTTAAACATTTATAATTTGAGTTTTAATCCTAAGAATGTATGTTTGATTTTTAGGAATGTCTATCGCTTCGTCAAAAGACTTTTGCATGAAATAATGATAATAATAATGATAATAATAATAAATAATGGTAAGTCTCAATGAAACAGTTACAGCTGCTACTGTCGTAACTCCTATAGTTGATTGCATGCACGTGGGCCTGTTACTTTTCTGAAGGGTTTCTGTCAATAACCTGACTCGGATATGAGACGATAAAAGTAATGCTAATAAACAAATGCTGATTAATTTAAATTATTAAAATTCCTATAGCTTGTACAAAATTTAATGAAGTTTTATTTGAATAATATACGATTTTAAAATATTTAAATTTAAACAAGGAATTCAAACTTTTATTAATTAAAAAATTTTATAAATAAAATTTATGTAAAATTTGTGTAAAATATAGTTAAAAAATCTGTTTACGTATAAAGTAAGTTTATAATTATTAAAATATCATTTTTAATGTAAGCATTTAATTATGTAGAAGTTTATACATAATTTTAAAATTATACATAAAAATAAAATTCCATTATAATTGTATTTACTAAGTATTTTATAATTAAATTATTTTAATTATATTCAATAAGCATTTTATATAGATTATATTTATAATGAATTATTTTTTTTATTTTATTTTGTAAAATGTAATTTTTATTTTTAAATTTAATTTGATAAATTAATAAAGATTTACATTTATAAATTAATTTTTATCATATATATACTTTTATCTCAGATTTGTGTATAATAATCATTTAGGCGCAGTTTTATACTTTTATCAGCATAAATTTTATAATAAAGATCTCATTTGAAATTAAATAAATCATTTTTTCAAAAGAAATAATGTACTTTAGACTTTAGAAATCTTAAATTATTCTTCAGACTTTTATTAAAAATGTATTCTATTTCAGAAAATCTAAATAGAATTAAATTAAAGAAAATAACATACTAATTTACTGATTATACTAATATACTGATTAAATCGTTTTTAAATTGTTTTGTACAATCGATGGTATAATTATTGTGCGTGTTGTGTGTGTAATTGTAGAAGTCGCAGATGATCTACGAATAGTAATCGATAATGACCTTGACGTGTTAACGGAGAATCAATGGTATTCGAAAATCCGCCGTGCAGCTTAGCCCCTTTTCAACTCAGTTGGAATGACAAACCTCTTTGTATTGTAAGGTTCAATTGTAAGTTGACCCTACTTTCTCTCTCTTTCTCTCTCTCTCTCTCTCTTTTACGTACTGCGGAAGTAGTCCCAAGAAGGTCCTTGACCTTACTTCTCGCGAGCGGATTACAGCAGTTCGTGTTTCAAGCGTGGATGCGCAGAAGAGGGTAGCTTCCCTCTTTGTATGTTGCTGACAAGGCCTCAGCAGTTCTCTTTACCTAAGTCTTTGCTGAATTGTTACTTCACTTCAGCTGTAGGGAGTGCGTTTACTTCGAAACCATTCACGGTGGCGCTTAAACCAATCTTCGTTGCATTGTTCTGGCTTCTGTCAGAATTTTCAAGTGAAGACTGAACATTAATCGAAGGTAACCAAAATCGTACTGATTCGACGGCGTCGCTCACTTTGCACTCACATTTGGCATCGCGACTTTTCGCAACTCTGTCGAAACTAATTCACTTGATTTTTCCCATTGGTCCCGCAATCAGCAATTTGTTATACTAATTATTATTGGTGCACTGAGTTCTTTGTCCTTTTTGTTTTATGTACCGATAGGCGGGCCTTTTTCTTGCCCTCGGTTACACTGCGGCTGAGTCCGCAGCGTAGGGTGCGCAGGAAATGCCATGAAGTTGTCTTGTTTTGACTAGCCCGGATAAAGTGGCGGCAATTGTACTTAAGCGTGTACTTTGCTTCTCTAATTTCTCGTGTAATATGCTCTCCATCTTTCTAGCAATAACCGTTTTATCTTTGAGTTTACACATTCTTTTGGTATTTCGTAAACATCGTTTCTCAAATTACATAGATTTCTGAACAAATGCATTTAATATTAATTTTAAATTTATTCTATTATAAATATTTGTAAAATTTCTTATTCTGATTCTGTATTTAAATTTATTTCTTAAACAAGCTAATTTAATAAAATAAATATTGAAATTTATAAATTATCTTTATACATCTTTCAATTAAAATTAATGCTTTTATATTTGTTCATTTATATTAAGATATTTTACTAAAGTTTTCTGCTTTTAATTTTTATTATCCTGAAGAGTTATTTATTACAATTATCATAGAATTATAAATCAGTTTAATTTTCTCTTAAAATATTTTATTTAAACTTAACATATTGTTTCTTAAAATCAATTTAAAGTATAATTCAAGATATTGTGTGTCATGATATCTTAAATGTATATGCATATACAATACTGTACAATACTTAAAAATTAAAAGATGCTGTTTTATAATATCAATGTGAAAAATATATTTATAATAATTAAATAGAAAAATGTTTGTTTTATTTAAAAACTTTAATTAATAAGTTTTTTTTAAATTTAATATACGAATATGTCATTCTAACCTACTATACATATATATATATATATATATATATATATATATATATTAAACATAATTACTGCATTATTATTTTATTTTTATATAATTAATGTTTTATGTAAGCAATATATAATAAATGTGTTCATAAACTTGTATTTATTTTAAATTCGCATACGATTTAAATTTAATTGTACGATATAATTTTAATATTATGTATTGTAAGTTTCAACATTATAAAACGTTAAACTGCTGGATTTGATATTTATATCCAGAAGTTTGTAACGCAACTTCATATTTTATTTTTAAAGAAATGAAGTTTCTGTTATGTAAGATATAAGTGCGATCTTTAATTTAACTATTCTTTAATTATTTGAGCATCATAAAATAAAATACAAATTTTCAAAATTAAAAGAAAAGATTTTTATAATTTTTAATTCCTATAAAATTATAAATTCAATTATGAAAATTTTGATCAAAATTTGATTCTTGATTATTTGTTTAAAAATGTTGTACTTACATTAATTGATATTTTTCAAATAAATATAATAATTTTATCGTAAATTATTATACTTCATTTGAATAAATATTAAACGAGAATAAATTTACTAAAATATATCATTTTTACTATTTAATAAATATTTTCATATAATATTTCATATAATACTCTTATAATATCGTTTTAAGAAAAATATAATTCATAAAATATTATTTTATTTTCTTTAAATAGAGTAAAGTGAAGATAATATTATACTATGTTAAACAATGTATAGAAAAATACAAAGTAATGCAATTCGAATAATTTTTTTAATTAATTTTATAATATTATTTTTAAAATCTTAATTTTTTTCTATTGCTTAACCAAACTCTCTATTATTTTTATGTACAAAACTAGTACAAAGCTTAGACATAGTAATATTACGTTGATTAATAATACGTTAAAATTATTAATAATAAACGAATAATAAAATATTAATAAGCTATACTTAGTATAAAATAAAAATTATTTTTATTAAAATTTCTTGAATTAATAAAAATAAAATTTATGTGAAAAAATGTAATATTAATAAGATAATATTAATTATAATATAATTAAGTATTATAATAATGATTTAACTGATAATTACTAATCATTATGATTTAAACTTTAAATAATTAAGTATTTAACTTATTTAAGACATTTCATTTAAAATTATATATATTTTATGTAATATTTATATTTTAACATTAATATCTATAATTTAACATTAATAAAAAGAATATTATTATATTTAAATTTGATATTTAAAATTAATAAAATATTAATATTCATATACTACGATAACATAAATTACTTATTATGTATTTCCCATTAGCATTCCAATAAAACTACTAAAATTCTGTATTAGAGCATTAAAAATAACTACCACGAATAGTAATTATCTTAAAGAAACATCACTAAGAGTAATTACACAGCTAAAATTTTTTGTAAATTAAATGTATTAAAATTCTTAGCCCTTGAACAACTACAACTATGATAGGGGAGGTGATAGTAATAAAATATATCTATAGTATATGTAATTCTTAGTCGCACTAATAAAATTTTTTTACAGTAAGGGAGTATGAAGAAAGAATGTACTGTATTTGTCGAATATTGCCACATGCAATACTGATAATTCAGTTATCTTTTCATCTTAGCATCATTTTACATTTTTTAGATTTTTTTATTGGTCTGAAAAAAAACAAATGTTTCCCAATCCTGAAAATGTTAATTTTTTATTATAAAAATTATAAACTTTTTAAAATATATCAAACCATATTTTTTTAATGGGATTATTTTCAATGTGTATATATACTTCATATATAATAAATACACTCTACATATAAACAAATTTTTAAACTAATTTGTTCATTTTTTAATGAATCAATATTCTACATATTATAATAGACATATTAAAAATTAATAAATTCATTTTTTTATATACTTGCATTTTTTATTATGAATTTTACTATCAAAATTAACAAAACGAAGATTTTAATATTAAATGTATTATTTATATTATAATTTTCATATATATCATGAATAAAATAATAAAAGCAATAACTAAATATAATAAATAAAATAAAAACTTGAAATACCTTTATATTTATCAAAGTAAGTATTACCCATGAATCAATCATGAATCAATCAATAAAATACCAATAATGAGCACCTTTTGAAATTTTTTTTCTTATATATATTCAAAAGCACAAAATGCATTTCTTAATTTATTAGATAATAAAAAAATAAGTACTTCAAACTAAAACTAATTAAAATATAAAAATAAATAGATTAAAAGATAAAGATCAAATTTTTTCTTTCTTTTTACTGAATTTTGTAAGAACATAATTAACAATAAGAACGCATAAAGAAAAACTTTATAATGCTTAAGAGCTTTAAAACACTTTATCTCATAATGAAATGTTCATAAAAACATCAAATTTTGAAACCAATCGAACCGTAATTTTATCCTTTATCATATAAAAAAAATCTTTTAATACATAATGACGTCAACTTTTTTTTGAAAATTTAACTAAACTCATTACATTATATATATATATATATATATTTCTATATACACATTTTTTCTTAAAGATTATAATTAATAGACAATAATACATCTACATTAAAATATTTTTTTTAATTATACTTTTTTATTTTAAAATTTGGATTCTATAATTTCTATTAATTTAGAAAAATTGCAAAATTCAATTTTAAGAAAAGCACTTTAAGCCTTTGATTATTAAAAAAATACTTGTAATTGCATATAAATTTCGGGAATATACTTTTGAATACGTTAGTTATAACATTAAAGTAACAAAAAGATTTTTTTGACTTTTTAAATAAGTCATCCTCCCAAAATAATAAATTTATTCTCAAAATTCTTATCAATTACTGAAAAATTATTTATCAATATTGCTTAATTATTAAATTAATGGAATTTAAAAAAAAATATTCACATAGACTAGAGACAACACAACATTTTCATACGTATATTTTCTACTGTTTCATATCAACTTATATAACGCACTAGTACATAGCCGTTCAACTAGAAGCATTAAGAGACCACTATATATATTGTAAATATTCAACATCTATTTATCTACTTTTTATTTAACAAACGCAATTTCAGTCATCAACAGATAAAAACGGGTCAACTAATAATATCCTTACTTATTACCTCTTCTTTCACTATCGGTATCTTCTCATTACATCTTGGGAAAAAAACACACTCAGATTAATTCCCGAACACAATGTTGTTTCAATAAGATAATATTTTCAAAGTAAAATTTTCAAAGTAAAATAAAATTTCAAAGTTAAAAAAACACACTCAGGTTAATTCCCGAACACAATGTTATATCAATAAGATAATATTTTCAAAGTAATAAATTCATTTACACTAACACTTACTCAGTCAATACAATACTCATATTTGGATAGTTTGAAATTATAATATTTTAGTATACATTTTTTAATATTTTTTTGAAAAATAAGTTGAGAATACTAAAATGAATAGAATATTTTTTATTCATCTTTTCTGAAATATAAATTCTGTTCATATTTTTATTTTCAAAACCATTGACTACATTTATTAGCGATAGAATAGTGATTAAATTAAAAGATTAAGCAAATTGTATATATCTGATATCTAATTTAAATTAAAAATTGGATTCAATAAGCCTTATTATATATTTATTACAATAATAATATTATTCCTCGATTTCAGTGCTTTTAATTATTAATGAAGATATTAAATAATTTTTATCATTATATTATCTACATTATTACAACGTATTAATTATACCAAATATATACCATATTCTACTTAATAAGATATTTACAATTTTACCTTAGCTTTACTAAATATTAGAACATTGATAAAACTATGTAGATTAAAATATGTATAAAATAATATAATACTGTATCTTTAATATACAAAAAACTATCAAATTTATTCAATAATTATGTATATAATTATTGTTAACGCAATTATAAATCTATAATTTCTCTATGTACAGAGTGCAAATTTGTTAAAAATATATCTTTCTTAAAATTAAGATTTACTTAAAGTGTATTCAGTAAACAATTTTTTATTAATTATTCCACTTTAATAATGTAAATTATACTAATTATTTCGCATGATAGAGCTTCTTTAAACTTTCAAAGTGTAAAACATTAAGTTAAATTATTATAAATATATTCATTTTAATAAAATGGAACATAAAATTATATTGGCTTTTTATCCATTTATAACATCATAATGAAGTTAATAAACATTTAAAAATAATATACCATTGAATAGGTATTGTATGTAAATAATTTAATGAATATTAATTATCAAATAAAACGGATATAGGTTAATTTCATTATTATATATTTGTCCAAAATCGTATAACAGAATCTTCTAAATAAAATAGGTTTTCTCTATTAATTTTTTCATATAATTACGGAAAATTAGTCTAAATGTTATAATATTCAATTTGATTCATAAAAAGATGCATTTTAATTTATTTAAGCAGTGTAGCTCGTATAAAAACAAAAAGTGCGCTTTATATGTAATACTATTAAAAGCGAATTAGATGCGTATATTATATATGAAGTATATGTGCACATTGAAAAGAATCTCATTAAAAAAATATCATCTAATATACTTTCCAATTTAAGTAGTTATAGATGTAAATAATAACCTGAAATTTTTCAATTATTTTTAAACCTATTACAGAAATTTTTTACCTACGTCAACCACTAATTGCGTTGAGTTTTTATCTTCTGTTTGAAAGTTATTATTGTTTGTATAATGAAAACATGGATAATTGTAATTACATAAAAATAAGTGGCAAGAATGAATAAAATAAATATTGGAAATTTTATAGAATGATGAAATAATTTACAGCGTATAAAAAAATGCGTGGTATTTGAAGAATCTTGGTCAATAAAAACATGCAATTTAAAATAAATCAATATTCTTTAATATTTTCCAATTGATTATGAAAATTCATTGCACTCAAGTACAGGTCGTTATTTAATTACTTAATGTATTGATTTTGTGAAATAAAAGTATGAGTAGATAGATTCAGTTAAAGATTTAAGCAATAAAGAAGTGGAATGTATAGAAGAGCTGGCATTTCAATATTAAAAACGAGATAAATTGGATCGAAATTAAACAGAGGCAATTGAAAAAATTCGGTAGCTATAATGTAGACGAACAACCGATCGAAGGCGCAGAGGCACGTTAATCCTTTTGAATCAAGCGCCTATTTTTATTATCACAGGGAACCGACCGATTTCAACAAAAGACTAAAAAAATTAGTGCAGCCGAGATAATATAATATTATCTGAAGATGCTCACATAAGTTTAAGCTAATGTGATGCATATGGACAAGGTGGGAAGTTATTCAGCAAGGAATTGAATTACAAAACTAAGTTGCAAAATGCCTCTGGCTACAACACACCATCGTATCTTATATAGTGCCCTTGCTGAGTCACTGCCATGTTGCCGGCTTCTCTTAGCGCAACGTTGTCAGTTCGTGACACCCAACCATTCTCCTTCGTATTTCTCAAGTCAGAACTATCTTTTCTTCTTTTTGCCTCGCTCACTTACTACTCTTCCCAAGCCGTATCATCCAGTATCCTCTGCCTTACGCCAATCGCTTCTGTTTAACTCTCTCACTTTTTCCCTCTTAAGCGAATCCTCACGTGCACATTGGAGCGTAAAAGTAGCAAATATGCATAAAAAACAAGCAAATCGCGGAGAAGAATAACAGGAAAAAAAAAAGTAAAGCAAATAACATTTATTGCTGAACTATATTGTCAAGCTTATTCAGAAAATGAAAGTATTTAATTATGCTTCATCTTCTTCACTCTTCATATGCTTATTCTTTTATTTTCCATTACAATGCGTAATATTTTTAACAAGCTTTAAGATTAAGAGTAGATGTGTGCAAGAAATCCGAAGCAAGAGCTGAAAACTTACGTGTTTCTATATACAGATGGCTACTATTCGACCTTCTCATAGCTCTCACTAATCAAAAATATATATTGTTCATTAAGACTACAAAATATTTTAAAATTATATCCTATTTCTACCTTTTCTTTCCTACCCATATAAAATTCTGAGTACTACATATGTTATTGTACATTTTATTAATGATATTTGGACTGAATTACAAATACCTATCAAATAATGCAAACCACTTACATGATAAAAATAATTGATGCCAACTTACAGTTATTTTATTAACTTGTACTTTTTCAATGAAGGTTTTCTTTTTATCAGTTAATAATCTTTATTAATCTATTTCAATACCCAGATAATTAATATTTAAAGAAATTTATTCAAATTCCTTCTCTTTAATAATATTCGTTCCTATCACTTCTCAGTCTGTATTCGTTTTTTAATCTGTTTTAATTTCTATTAATGTGTAAAACCAGTTACAATCTTAACGTCTTTTCAATGGGTGATATTTAATTAAAAAAAATAAAACTAACAATTGTATAGACATATTTTCCACTAATTTAATTAAAATAATCTTTTCTGAAAATTATTGTGACTGTAAAACATACAGACTTTACAAAATATAATTATATCATAATTCTGATACACTTTTTAAATAACAAAATAAAACAATTTAATTGAAATATTATAAATTTGAATTATAAATTTGAAAATAATGCAGATCATCTTCCAATATTACGATAATACATTTTTTAATTTTATAATCAAACAGGGATATATTTTACTATCTATTTTTATACTAAGATTTTTTTGTTAAAATAAGCAGAATTTGTTATCATTTAATATAATTTTATATTATATAGAAAATTTAGTAATACTTTTTCAGTACTTTGGCTAAATGTGTATAAATCATATTTTCGTCTATATATTTTTTACGTTTTTACCTTATATTTAAAATTATATTACATAAAATATGTTTAATATCTAAAATTTAAATCAATAAAAGTGGCTATCAAATTTTCAAATCACATTTTTACACCATATGTTTTATATTTTTCACTTATTTCAACTTTATTATAATTAAAAATCTTTTTCATTATAAATACGATGAATTAAATAGTATTTTAATTTTAATTTTTTTTTTTAATTTAAATTAAATTTTAATTTGGAACTACTATTATATAGTATAGTACTATGATTACATATCAGAGTTTAAAAAAATCTTTATAAATATTATACAATATCTTAAATGTATAATCATTAAAATAGTTAATTCATTTACTACATGATTTTTTCTGTATCAAAAATCGTTTATTTAATATTTGTTAGATATATTAATATAGTTAATATAATTAATTAAATGATGTAACATATATTATATAATTAATTAAAATTTAATTAAATACTTATAAATCACGATTTATAAATCATTGTGTGATGCGATAACTTCAATGAAATTTTCAATGAAAATTCTTTAAAGCAGTATATACAGTAAACATTAAATTCAATATGATTCCATAAAAATTAATTTAGTTTGTCAGGTTTTCATAAAAAAAAACAAATGTTTTAGCAAAAAATCATTTAATGTGGAAGTGATAGAGTCCATTTTTTAAAAAGTATATTTAAAAATATTATATAATAATACGAAAAAGCCATGAATCCGATTAGACAACTGAATTCTGGACCAAAAATAATAATCCACCGTTCGTTAAAGTTACCAAATAGCAACATCAGCTTATGATCTGTAGAAAAGCATCATAAATCCAATAAATAAATAATATTAAATAAAATATCTAAACAATATTTTTAACTTTTTTAAAATAAAATATATGCATATCTTAAAAAATCTGACCTGATACAGTTATATCGGGTCATAGAAAGGGAAAATACAAACAGCAAACAAGAAAAAGAGGGTATTAGAGAGGTCATAGAAAAGAAGCTCGCGGATTAGAACATTCCCTTCAAAATTTTTACGAGGAAAACTAGCACTGGCATTTCGTGCTCATCATTCATTCTTCTATTCCGATATATTACCGATTAATTGACCTACTCTGATCTTTCATTACACTCTTCCCCTCTTTCTATTTTATTATATCTGCATCTCCCTTTCTCTTATTCTTTCACTTACCTGCTTTCTCTCTATATTGCCCCCTCTTCTCATCCCTCTCTTCTCACTTTCGTTTCTTTGCTTTCACTTTCTCACTTTCATTGTTTTTTCCCTTCTCTTATCTATTATCTATTTACTTATTTTTCTATATTTACCTTATATAACGACATAAATTAGCCAGTCATAGAAAATATGCCTTTTATAAAATTTCGTTATCTTAGTTAAAGGTAAATCGTGTTTGCACAGTGTTTGGTTAGTGAACTAAAAGAAGAGAATTAAAGTGAAAAATTAAAGCTTTTATAATAATTACTCCAAGTATTATTATTTAAAGTATACTAAAAGAAATATTGATTAAATAAATAATGATCTCCTAACCTTTTTTTCTGATTGTTGGAAAAATTTGGATGACCAATAAAGTAAAAGTAAATAATGAGAAACTGTGTACTGCATTATCGAAAAAAATACCAAACCATTAATCATTTATCTATTAAGTATAGCTGAATATATTTATTATATTGTATATTTAGTACTGCTATTGTATATTGAGTAAAAAATAAATTGGAACTCGAAAAAATATTTTAGCTAAATAGATGTTTTTAAATTTATTTATAAATAAATGTTTTTAGACTTTGTAATTTAATGTTACATATATTATCATAATTTATATTTTATATTCACATCACACATTAAACAGGAAACTTAAATTTTCTATGGTAACAAAGAGCAGATGATGAAAAACATTTAAATCAGTTTTAAAAACATATGTTAATAAAGTTGTATTTATTCTTTATAAAATTTTGTATATATACAACTACATAAATATTATACATTGCTAAAATATTAACCCTTTAAATAATAAAAATTCATATACATAATTTATAAATATATTTTTTAACTTTATTCAAACATGTGACCAATACCAATATTGTATTGTTCATAACTAATATAATAAATAGAATTTAGTACTTATTGATTTAAAAAATGGGAATAGAATATTACACACAATGGGAATACAATTATTACAATTATGATAACATAAATAACATTAAATACCTACTTTAGAGTCACTTTTATTAATTTTAGTTAATCAAGTAAGCAATAGATAAAAATATGGTTTAAAATTAGAATATTTTGTTTTTTAAATAGTAATTCATTTTTAATAAGTCAATCATCTTCGCTGTGCTTTTTACAAGAGACCAATTTGAAATTAATTTTATATTAGAGAAATTAAGTTTTGTTTTGTTCTCTAAATTTCTCTTTTTGGCGAAGTCTTAATAAAATTATTATAATAAAATAAAATATGAATTAAAATCAGTTTTTATATTATTACAAAATTATCTATAAAGCTTCAAAAAAATTGAAGAATTTAAATTTTTAATTTTCTTATTTTTATTAGTATTAATATTAACTAGTTTTTCATGATAAATCAAATATTATCAATATCAGAATAAATAATAATTTTTAATTATGAAGTATTAGAAAAAAAACTACCAAATATTTTTTTGTAATTTTTTTGTTTTTTATCAAAAATAAAATAAATGTATCTCATTTATTATAATTATATTTTCTATTGTGAACATTTTTCTTTATTTCTATAAATTATATAATGTTCAAAATTACTATTTGTAATAATAAAGTATTAATATATCATATTTTCAAAATATTACATAAATATAGAACTATTAGTATTTATTTTCTAAATAATTTTAAAATGCAAATAAAAAAATATTTTTAATTAATTTAGTACAAATAATTAGAATATTACATTACTCAAATATTTGTATTATTACACTAGAGATAATTCATATATTCATTTATTATTTATTATATATATAATATTATATAATATTTAATATATAATATTATAAAATGACTATTATAATTAATTTATTATTGAATTCTTACTATTCATTATTTTTACTTGGGTATATGGATAGAACAAATTTGGCTTATATGGAATACTTTATCATACTAATAAAATATTGAATATAAAAACAATAATAAATTATAAATGTTAGGGAAAATTTTATCATAGTGTCTTTGATACAGCTTTTCCACTATAACGCAGTTGCTCCCGATTTCCTAAAGGAATCTTGAGTCTAGAAGATTTTTAAAAGCCATTTCATCCTATACCGAAGAATCCAATCACGTTTTATTGGGATTTATAATTGTGAAAATACAACTTGATGGCTTTAAGCCATAGTAATTCCAAAAGAAATTTTGTGAATATTAACGTAGTATAATTATAAAAATATCTGTTAATTGTATTGTTATTTTAATATTACATAGTTAAAATGATTGATGCAGATACCCATAAGAATTTATTTTTTCAAATGAAAATAGATGATAGTTTCTTTTCTATGTTTAGGAAATTCTATGTAAAATATGGAATGTCAATGATACACAATTAAAATAAATATTCCTATTCACATGTAAGTTATAGTAAGTTAAAAATTAAGTAGTTAATCTATAATTTATAATATATAATATATAATATATAATTATATTATTAGCTAATTTTGTTTAACGTGAAAGAATATTTAATATAAGAATTCCATGTAGAAATGATTGTCAATTACTTTATATAAGAAATTTAGTTTTTTCAATTTCTACCTTAAAAACATTTTGAAATAAATAATAATTCGTTTTAATAAGCGTCGCCCTGGAAAGGATAAAGTATAATTTATTAATTAATTACTTATAACTAAAATATTATTTTGTTTTCAATTAAAAAAAAAAAGTTGAATTGAAAACTTTAAATATATTCTCCGATAATATGGTGTAATCAATTTAATTTATATTGTTTGTAAAAGAAATAATATTTTAAAAATTTCATCTTTAAAACAGAAATCTTAATTTATTTTATTAATCGTCAATTTTACTATTGATTTTATAAAAATTATAATTTAATGACATCTCATGAATAATAATTTATACCTCAATAATCTAACATTTATGTATAATAGATTGCATAACTCCATCAATATAAATTAATTTATAAGTTTATACACTGTACATTTGAATAAAATAGATGTTAATATAAAGAGTGAATGAACGTTTAAAAATCACAGTAAATGAATGATAAATAATAAAGGAAAATTACATACATATGTACAAAATTTGAATGTTATTTTAATATTTAAGACAGTGATAAAAGGTGGAAAATATATAATGTCAAATTTAATATTTAGATATTTCATGTAATCTATCTATCAGTTATTTTCCTATTGAAGTTATCATCAAAGATTATAGTCTTATTTATATTACCAAAATAGAGCACTACGTACGGGCGAATTATCTTTACATATGTACATGCAGCATATAAATTTTGAATTTATCTGTTACATCATTTTTCCTGATAGTTTATACGACACAAACGCTTACTAGACATTGAAATGGAAAGCAAGTCGAATGATTGGTCACTCATATTTGTAGAGGATCAAAATTACACTTATATTATACGTATACCTATACCTATGTTTTAAAAATGTATTACATTTTTTACATGTTAATTTTTTAATAGAGACAATCTGAAAAATAAAACAAATATTGTTTTTTAATTTTTTTTTAATTTATATTAAAAAATATATATTAAATAGATTTTAAAAGTTTATAAACTATACAGCTTTTAATATGAAAATAATTTCAATATATAATATATATATATGTATATATATAATCTTAAAATTAACGATTTTCAAGCAGTGCAAGTAATTTGTGTCCATATTAAATGATTCACAATATATTGGTCATTCCCCCCTTCACCATCACTCATATCAATAAAATTCTATTGAAATCCATTGCAAGTTTTTGTCATTATAAACCAAAGAAATTCCTCATTCATTTCTACTTCTTAAAATTCTTAAAATTTTGCATCTTCAATTGTATATCTCGATTACGTATTGATGTTCATATTTTGAAATTAAAAATTTATATTTTTTAGTCTAAAAGAATTCTTTATAATTTTTTACTTTTATATTATATATACTATACTTATAGTATGTAATTATAAGAATATAATGTGGTAAATGACGATTATGTAATAAACTTCACCGAAGTATTAATAAATATTTTAATGCTATAGTTTAGTTTAATTATTTACATATAATATATGATAATTTATTACTATAAAATTAAATAATTGAATAACCTATTATATTTATGGTTGTAATTAATAATTAAAAAAATTTAAGATAAATTTAATTCAGTAAAAAGTAAAGTGAATAATTTATATTAAATATTTTACACGTATATTTAAAAATCTTGTTTTTATAATTATATGTAAATAAAAATATTTCAACTTTGAAAATAATTACGTAATCTTCAGAAATAATTATAAAATATATAATTATAAAATTCAATTTAAATATACTGTTAAACATAATAAATTAAACACTGAGAATTTATTTTAAATTTGAATAAATTTATAATTCGCTGTTTTACAACGTACTTAAACTGTATTATACAGATAAGCATAAAGTATATTTTGTACTTACTTTTAAGGTTATTGATTATTATAAAGTGTAGAAAATGTAATATAAAAGTTAAATTCTACTGTAAAAAAATACTTACATACTCTATGTATTATATATGTTATTTATTAGATATATCCTACAATTAGTAACATATATATAATTTATTGATTATGTTGATCTCAACGTTTTACAATACTTTAATTTTATGAAATTTAAATCCAATAATGAATACAAGGATAGTCTATTATTGTAAAAATATTTTTAAAATATATAAATAAAATACATGATCCAAAACACTATTTTCAATAAACAAGCACAAACATGTTTTCAGTTTTCGTTTCTTTTGTCATTAAAAGGGATATACATAATTATTATAAATAAAAAAATGTTCTTTTAAAATAATGTTTTATAAATTTATAATTTTAATATTCTTATTATAAATACTCGTTTAAAAATTATAATATAACTAATATTTTTGTATAAAATTACGCTTCTATGAGCGTATCATTCATTACTCTATAGCTTTTATTGTTTTAACCTTACGTATCATTCATAACTCTTCCGCTTTACGTACATCATTTATCATAATTTTCAAGTTTAAAGTAAATCTTGTATATGAGAATTTTAGTTAACAATCATTTTATTAATCAATGATTATTATTTAAGATTTTTTCCTTTTTTAAATAATATGATATCACATTTGAATAAATAGTATATATATATATATATAATATTGAGAGGAAAATTTAATATTTATATTTATTATTAAAATTCAACCAAAGTTGACTATTATTTAATTCGAATAACACTTGAAAATAAATTCAATCTCTTGTAATTCTTGATAAATAATTAATAATTTTATAAATTGTATGTTAAAAATATTTAATAGTAAGGAAGATATTTATTAAAATTTCTAAGAATTAATGATAAAATTTTCTTTTTAAAATACAACAAATATAAACAAAAATTTTTCACAGCCATGTAAGCTAGAGCTTATATTTCCATAATTTTATATTAATCGAAGGATATATTGTATCTCTCCTTCTTTTAAAGATTTGATGAAATCAGAATAATGTTTATCAAATATATATACACATATTTTTCACTTTTTAATAATTTTATTGTAAGTTTATTGTAAGTAATAAACTATATAAAGGTTTTTAATTAGGCTTCATGAGTTATAAATGTAAAATAACGTGACTGTTTTTTCATTAACTAATATATTATTATTTTTATTTTTAAGTCATTTTTAACATTTCTAAACATACTTAAATACAAATAAATAATAATTTTAAATACACAACTGCATTCTAAATGAAATGCATATTGGATTTATTTTTATTAATTTATAGATACAAGCACTTTCATACTTTGAAAATAAATATTTATTGAATGGTATTATTTTTTTTGAGTTTAATAATAGTTAATAAAACATATATTTGTAACAAAACTTATTCAAAATAATTTGTTGAGTTCTTTTTAGCAATATTCAAACAATGTTTTATATATATTAGGTTTTTAATGGGCGTAAAAAATAAAATTAATAATTTTATTTTTATTATAAGACCAAATTATTTGTTTCATATAGTTCATGAGTCTTGTATTAATCTATTTAGCATAAAAAGTTAAATGTATATAATTATATAAAAAATTATAATAATATAATAATATAAAATTATATACGACTCTATTAAGAACAAACCATTAAATAATAATAAAAAGGGTAGAAAGTTTTAAAATTGAATTATTGTGATATAATAATTTTCTAAAGGCCCTAATATCAAATGCCATTTTATTAGTTAAGAAATTAATTAAACATTTAAATTAATTAATCAATAATGTGTACAATAAAAATTAAAAAATTTGATAAAGTTTGAAAAAATAGAATAACGGATAAATTATCAGGAATTGATGTTGACCGATGTTGTTCCTGCCTAGGTAAGTAATAATAAATTTCTATTATTCATTCATTGAAGTTTACAAGTTTGATCCTAAAAATACGTTATTTTTTAAATATTGGAAATGTCCTATTGGAAGAATTCATGAAATTCATAAAATGTAAAAATGACGTTAATTAGTTATATGAAAAAAAAACAAAGAGAAATTCACGAATGGGAGCAATTTTTCCCTTTTTTGATAATACATACTGCCATGCCATACTCGTAGATAATTTCTGGTCGGAAGTTGGCTAATGAAGAAAGCCAACAAAGAACATGTCACAAAAGTATTACAGACGAAAATAACCCAAGGATACGTAATGTAGAAAAAGAAAAAAATTACGAAGTAATGGCAGGAGAAAAGAAGGTAATTTTCTTATTTGATGTACTCAACTTTCTCCCTTCGTTCTATGCTCGAATATGTGGAAAGATTTTAAACGGTGAAAACAACCGCTTAGTGAAAGGTGAATTTAAGAGCCAAGTCTGTTCGGTCCTGTCGTCCGCCGGCTCGTTACATTTCACGTGATAGGGTAGATCGACCAAGCTACAATATTGGCTTCTTTCAGCTGTTCTCTCCCATACTCATTTACTCTTAAAAACAATTTCATTTTCCTATCTTATTTTCTTTCTGCCTGTGTTTTTGACTCCTACTCAACAGCCAACACTTGTGGATCTTGCAGAGTAGGTAAAGATCAAGTATCGTGTGTATGAAAATGTATTTAAGCACGTACGTTTTATTTATAAATGAAAAGGATCAGATTATTAAACTTAAAGAATTTAAGTTATTGTTATTTACCATTTCTTTTTAATAATACTTTATAATTTATTTGAACTGCTCAATTAGATATTTTAATAGAGCCATCGCGTATTTTCATTGTATAATATCGATTCATTTATATATCATTATCATTCTGAATTTATGCAGTATTAAGCACTTCTGATGAAAATTGTATTAATTGTTTATTAAATCAATTGATCAAGATGGTACATATTTAAAAATTAATTTAATTATCATTGAAATTAATACTCAAAGATTAATCATATTAATAACTATGCATGCATTTTTACTTTTAAACTTCGATGTACCATATCATCAATTTTGTAAACTATATGTAAATTATGTGAAGTTATGATACTAAATATTTGGAAACATATTTCTAAAAATTAAAAATTTTTATAAACGTATGATAATCTTAATTATGAAGCTTTATGTCATATAGTATCCTATATAATAAGAAGATGAATGAACCAAATAAAATTAAAATATTCTAAATTGCACATATTGTCAGAGTGACGTCATTATAAATAAATTCTATCAAGATTATGAAAAAATTAAATTTTTAATTTAAAATATTACATCTTAAATTCAATCAGTATTTTATTAAAAATAAATTAATTAGCACAATATATTTTCCAAATATAACAGCATTAATATATAATCATATGCATTATAAGTATTTTAAATACTTTAATGTTTGTTTTATCATAAAGAATATATTGAAATTAGATTTCTATTCTTTTTATATAAATGAAATTATAAATTTATTAATTATCATAAAATATTAGTGTTTAAGTTGAAGAATTACTGGTTTCAGTATTAACTGATTTTATTTAATATAAATAATTTAATAAAAAGTAGGCCGTAACTGTTTAATTTATACATTTTTGCTTACATTAAAATGTTTTCATTTTCAGATTGTTACTGAGATTGATTTAAATTATTTGAATTATTACATTAAAAAATACATTTTAATATACATTTTGTCTAATGTTAATTAATTATAAATTATAGTTTTGTATTTTAAATTATTACTGCAGTTTTTTAATTTAGTGACTAATAATACTAAAATTATATTTCCAATTTATTAAAATTTAAAAATGTTTTATTAATAGTAACTACTTTATAACTTTATATTTAATTAGACAATTTTAACAATTTTTATAAAGATTGTAGTATTTTTTAAAAATTTAAAAATTATATGTTACCTAAATATTGTATTTAACTCATTATTATTTAATTTTTTTTTACAAATTTAAATAAATATTAAATAAAATAAATTATTTTATATTTATTTTAAAATATCTTTAGCAGTCTTTTCATTATTTGATTTTTTTAATACAAAATAGTTTTTGTAGTTTTCTCTCTCTTATATAATACATCTATATCTATATACTTCTAATAACTTCGATACTATAATATATCGAAGAAGATATAGTTTGATTAGACGAATAAAATTTATAGAGTAATGTAATCGTGACTTCTTTTCCTGCTTCCCCGACTCTTTTTTTCTTTAATTTAACCTTCTCTATTTCCTGTTTTGTTGCTCTATCCTATTTTCTATCTAATTCTTCACGACTCAAACTTCATCCACTTATGCTCTCTGCCTCCCTTTCTTCAATGTGCGGGCAATCTATAATACAAAATTCTACGCGATTCGTTATATCAGTCGTATCGACTGTATCAACAAAGTATCGACTGTGCTATTAAAGATCGGAATGTAATAACGATGAAAAAGATTAAAAAACAATCAATAGAAGTATATCAATTTTTTTATGTAACACTTCGTTTGCCATACCAAAAAAATCTAACTAAATTTGAAAAATACAAGAGATACTTGCTTTTAATTAAAAATAAAAATCAATTTTATTACTTTAAAAATTTGACAATTACGGCTAAGCAGAAACACTTGAGCAGTTAAGTCCGTACTTTATTGATAGAACTTATGTTTATCAAAAATATTCAAGATAAAATTTTATATTTATATAATTTTTATACATTTGCTTCAAAAATATTACTATTATCTTGTTTATAAAATAATATAGCATTAAAAAACATTTTTTACGTTTAATTCAATTGATACTTAAGAATATATGAAAGATCAAATGAATATCTATGATTCAAATTTTGATATAAATAAATGGTAGAACATTAATGATATTTTTAAAAAATTCAATGATAAAAATAATTTCCAAGCATAAAAATTCTAAATATATACATGCATTCCATGTATTGCAGTAACTGATTTAAATTATTATTGGAATTCTTAGAAAGTCAAGATGCCAATAATTACTATGAATTATACAAGTATAAATAAAAATTATTTTAATATTTTTATTGAATCTTACGTCGTTTATATAATTAGTCATACATTTAATTTATTGTGTATAGAATAGGATCAGTAGTTGAATTTAGGGTACGGGAAGCTTGAACGAAAAAAAAGAAAATTCTAGAAATAGAAGTTGATTATGAAATGGAGCTTTCAGTGCTGTGATCAATAATAAGAAAAAATAAATATTAAAATCATAACGTTCTTAAAAGCTTATTTTTAATTTTTATATATTGTTATAATAATTTTAATGCTATTTATAAGTAAAATATTTTTGAATAATATAATATAATGGTAAGCCTCATTACTTTAAACACGCAGAAAAAAAAGTAAAAACGATTCTAATAATATACGTGGATTGAATCAAGCAATATTATACATATTATTAATTATTCACTTTAAAATAATTAATTTATTTTATTATTTTATAAAAAAATTTAAGATACTTATTTTATTTTTTAATTTTTTTATGATGTTAATAAATATTATATAATGATTTAGTTTTAAAAATATTTTAATGTTAAAAATAACTTTATTTTTGTTAATCTATATTTATTTAATTAAAGTACATTTATTTACTTGAGATTTGACAAAAACAAAAAGATATCAAGTTCTTGATATAATATATTAAATTTAGGGTGAAAAATACTTTTAAGTGACTAAAAAACTATATGATTATAACCAAATCATTTGATCAAACTTAGGGAAAATCGAAAATAAAATGTGATCATAATACAACATTAAAAATTATATTTACTTTATAAACGTGTTCATTAAAAATAGAAATACATTGGATTTATCATAATTATTAAATAAAATATTTATATTTTATTTCTATATATTTATTATTAAAGTCAGATATAAACATTATATATTTATATTCATAATTAATTTAACGCTAAACAATCTTATTTTATTAAAATTGAAAATATTTTTAATTAAAACGTATCTCTATACTATTGAATTTTAATATTTGTAAAATATAATGTATAATTTATTTTCTGGTGTCTATTGCATGGATTAATGATAATTTTATAATATAAATATTCTATTATACAAATATTATATTCAAATTCAAAACTTTAAATGAATATAAATTATAAATTGTGTTTTTCCAAGAAAAATTATTTATTTTAAATAAATGTTAGTATTTTTTAATATATAACTTTTTTTAAATTTTAAATATTTATATGTATATATTTAGCCAAGTTTTGATTATTACATTATGAGAATGTACAAATTGATATAAATTATCCTTAAAAATCTTGTAATACTTTTATTTAGGTATTTTTTAATAATATCATAGTAAAATAATAAAGAAATAAATATTTTTATTTTATTTTTATTAATAGAAAAATGATTAATAATATTTCATAAAACTTTCAAAAAACAGTCGATGAATATCTCTTTATATATAAAAAATTATTACTTTTTAATTACCTCATCATCCATCATAAGCTTAATATTTTTTAAATTGCATATATAATATAATATGTAAGAATGGATTTTAAATATTATTAGTAGGTTATAAAATCTTTACAACTGTTTGGAAATTTTAAAATGTCTAGAATTAAGAAATTGCTCATAGAATAAGTTGAAGTAGGTCATAATTATAGAGAAGTAATAACTTCTCGAGCAAACTTAAAAGGCCTTTACGTTTCAGGCTAGGGTATAAAGGAAGGACAAAGGATGGAAATTGACAGTTTGACAAGTATGAAGTAGTTACTTGCCGGTAGTGTTCAGACACAAGGACGTACTCTCGCGACTAAATATCAAACAGACGTTTGCAATATGGGCACGCCTTCTCCAAATTGAAATATTATTAGGAAATCATAAATCAATCGTCAGAGCAATGGTAATGTTACACGTTTTATTATATTTTCATTTAATTCTGGCATACTATCCTATTCTCGATTCAACGTTTCTTCGCATTTCTAACTAACTACCAAGCGATTTTATCTTGGCATCTTAGTATACGCGTGTGCGTATATATTTATTAAATCTAGCTTACGAATAGTCAATTCGGATCCTATATTATACTATTATACAACCATGATTTAGTCATTATAATCGGTGTCCTTTAAAAAATATAAAGATGATAAAGTACATATAAGGTATATCCACGTGCTATGCTAACACTATTAATTAATGCGATAAAAAAAAAAAATAATATTATTAAAGTTATAACTATGATAATATATTAATAAGAAATTAACAGAACGTTGACTGTACTTTCTAATTTTTAATTTTTTTTTATAAATAAATTAAAGAAAGTAGAGATGTGGACTACTAAAGTAATCCGTTTAGATAAGGGAAATGAGAGAGAAAGAAAAAAATATGTAGTTAACTAGTCAAGATGAGGGATGATTAAAGTATGAAATCTGTTAGAGATTCCGTTAGATTCTTAATCTCTCCATACTAGCCTGCCTTTGTTTGAAAGTTCTTTAGAATATCTTATATGTATATGATTGCCAGATGTGTCTCCAAAACCTACAACTACGACTAGAAAATTTATCGACTATCCTTTTTTAACATTTTTCCGACCCTATTTACTCGGATTGTACCACGAAAGAACCACGATGGTGAATATGACCATCGCGTATCTTACAATACAAACTTAGTAAAATCAACAGACAAAACCTAGGAATTTCAACGTAGTTGCCAGACCTTATGCTATTTTTATAACGTACTGATTCAAAATTGGGAAACAATGAAGAACAAAGAAATTGAAGATGACTACTCATACACAAGGAACAGGGCGAAGATATTAAATTAGACTACATTCGCATTGCGTGGCAGAAAAACCCAGAGTTCTTAGTCTTTTTAAAATAGTTTCCAGACTGAATAGTAAAATTCAATGATCTTAAAAAATAGTTTCTCAAGCATCAGTGATCAGTACCATTACGTACAAGCTTCAAGCCGACACTGATACCAAGTTGCTACAAGTTAAGTTACATAAATGAAGCATGGCTATCATGGATTCAATTTACGATTGAACGCCGCATACATTCTTGGCCAACATTGCGCCTACCCAGTAAGTAGTAACAAATAATAGGACTAACAGGCCAAAGGCCAATATAATTACAAGGCAAGTAATTCCAGTTGAACTCATCGATTATTAACACTATATTAAACTAAAATAGATCACACACAGAAAAAAATTAATAGAATCATTCTAAGTTTTCAATTCGGTATTCAATTTACGCCCGAATATTTTTCATAATTTTTCAAACAGGAACATAATTCAAGAAAATATAGCATCATATTATTCCATATATTATTAAATAAAGACTTATACTATTATATACGACTTCTGCGATTTAATTTCTTTCTACTCTGCTGTCTCTTCCCTTCCACTATCTGCCTCTCCGCCATACTATCTTGGCGAAATTTCGCACTCGGATTAATTCCCGAACAGTATCTCTTTGGAATATTTAACAACGATAACTGATACGTTTTCTTCACGGATTCCATGTACAGATATATTGGCAGTAGTTTGATTTTTTTTTTTTTCAATTTTATTTTTTCTCTTCGACTTTTTTCTCCAACCATAATTACTTTTATTTTCTTTCTCACATTATATTATTAGGCTTTTGGAATTTTTAATTTTATTGTAGTCACACGCATTTTTTCGTTGATCATATATACTTTTCTACTTTATGACACGTTATATATAATAAGCCGTTTAAAATCGACTTTATAATTAATGAAAAAAAGAAAAGATTCTAAAACTTTATTTCATAATACAATCTAAAAATAAGACAATCTGTATTATATATGAAGTTTATTATATTTGTTTATATTTTAATTATTATTTATATATAAAATATACTAATAATTTTAAATATTTTTTTAAAAATTGTCAAAAAATATAAACGATCAAATTACTACTACAAACGAAAGCCTGATTATAATTAATAAAATATAATAGTACATTAATTTATTTTATTTAAATAATAATAACCATAAGTATATGTAGACATAAATAGTATCAAGATTATTAAATATTATTGTAAAATAATATAAAATATAGCAAAAGAAAATATACAACTGTACGTTTACAAATATTTAAAAAAAAATTAGATATTTAAACTGTAATAAATTAAAATGGCAAATTTGAAATTTTTATTTGAAAAACTTATAACAATAACTTTTATAATAAATATCTTAAAAACTGTTAGAAAGTTTATGCAATATTGAACCTTTCATCATTACAATACCTTTATAGAAGAATTGCAATATAACATAATTAGTATGTTTCAATAAAACTATTACCCAAAATACATTATATCTATATAAACAATGAAAAGATGAAATACTTTCTTCGTCATTAACAAAATTAAGTACAAATAATTATTCCACAATGATTTTTAAATTATATAAGTTTTTTATTAAATTTTTCATTGCTCTGTGCTTTTATTACGAATTTCAAAATTTTGAAGATTTCTTTTGATATTAATTAGATAAATAATAATTAATAATAATAATTAATAATAAATAATTAAAAATAATAATAAATAATAATAATAATTAAATAATAATTAGACTATATAAATATATAAATAAATATTTGTAAGTATACAATGATAATTTATATATATTCAAATATATAAATTATAAAAATAATTTTTTATAAATAAAAAATTACTAAAAAAAAATTAATAATAATAACTCTACGAGTTATTTTAATATAATAATATAATATTTACTTTTTATTACATTCATTTTTTTAAATACTCAATTGCAATTATATATTATTAATTCATTCGAATAAAAAAATTTTTTCATATATTAAAATAAAAACATTTTATAACAAATCCAATAATAATAAAATCTTATAACCATTATACATGTAACAAATGACGTACATTTAAGTTAAAGAAAAAGAAAAGATTTATAGGACTATAAAGTGCTGGTAAATGTAAAGAATGGTAGAAGAAATTTAAGTTAAAAAAATAATGTATGTTCTCTAAATTTTAAGGATCTAAAATCGATAAAATTTTAAATAATTATTCAATTTATATATATTTTATATGGAAGAAAATTAATAAAAAATTGTATAAGAAACGAAATTATATTAGAAGTATGATGTTTTGAAAACATAAAAGAGAAAGATTAGAGCAATTATTAAAGAAATCTACTAGAGAAGATTTTATTTCTTTATACGTATATCTATAAAATTAACTAGAAAATATAAATTAAGAAAACAAAAGATAAAGTAATAAAATGACAGTGAAATGATGAAATAAAAGAGAATAAGCAATAAAAAAGGAGTAAAAATTATAAACAACATCGTTAATTACCATACAACAATGTCAAATAGATAAATAAATAATAAATAACAAACTGTTTAACGAACTAAAAAATAGATAAATAAAAATAAGATAGGTTATAAAAAATTTAAATATAACAAAAATATTAGTTTGAAAATATGAAAAATTCTCTAATGTAAAAGAAAATATAGAAAATAGTATATAATTAAATAAAGAATATTTTACAATTATAAAATGGAAAACAAGATTAATTTCTAACTCAAGCATATTAATAAATTGCCAAAAATAATAAAGAAAATTATTTAAACGAGAAATCGTTTGTATAAAGACGTAGTATAATATATGTAATTTATATATATAATATTTGTACTTTAAATTAATTTCATAAATATAATCATCTTTAAAAATAAAATAATATAT
This sequence comes from Ceratosolen corneri, assembly GCA_030522565.1. Lineage (NCBI taxonomy): Eukaryota > Metazoa > Arthropoda > Insecta > Hymenoptera > Agaonidae > Ceratosolen > Ceratosolen corneri. Next base: position 235,968 of record JAPYYT010000013.1, on the reverse strand, counting down.
TAAATGTAATGAAGTAATTTATTTTCAAATGTAAATAAATGTTATTATAATAAATTTAATATTCATATGCTAAATACACATTTCAAACCTTTCACTTACAGATTTGAATAAAATCATAACAATACTCTATATAATAAGTTCTTATAGTTTTGACGTGGTAGATTTGATTAAAACTTAAAGTTAATTAAAAATTGCTATTTTATATTATATTATAATAAAATATAATAAATATCCAAATTATAATCTTACATTCATAAATATTTTTCCTAGTATTATAATTATAAATTACAAAATTCTAGTAAAAATTTTGTTAATGTTTTACTATACATTTATTTTATTGTTTTTAATTTATTTCTTTTCTAATTTATTTCTTTTCTAATTTATTTTTTTTACAATCTTTGTAATTTTAACTTAAGTTTAAGATAATTTATATTTCTTTTAAATAAAATGTCACTTAATATTTAATAAATATGTTACTTATTATAAAATACAGTGTGGTATTTGGTGAAAACATTATTATTGTTATAAAACATTAAATATATATTTTGATAAAATAACATAAACTAAGTGCCTCAAATTTTTTAAAAAAATATACCTAGTTTATAAAATACTATATTATACCTAAACGATTTTTATAATACCTATTCCAAAGGAAAAATAAACTATAAAAAATTTATAAAAATCATAAATCAGAAGTAATTCGGAATTTGAAACATCTATTAAAAAAATCTTGTATAGTATTATTAATATTTAGTTTTATTTAGATATAATAATTATTTCCTGTTACTCTTTACAAGTAATAATAATTAGATATTATTTATAATTGAACATAGTGAAACAAAATCAATAATATCAAAAATATTTCAATTTTAATAGTTTTATTATTTTCTGCATAATAATTTCTTATAAATATATAAAACAGTTCGATTACTAATTAAAATAAATTTATATTAATTGATGATTTCGTAAACATTTAAAGAATATATTTGTCAATACGAAAAGTTTTACTACATAATTAAACATTCTGTAATAATAAATATTACAAATAAAATAAAATTCAGAATTTTCCAAATAAATTTACATATAAAAGATACGAAGAATATTACTATTACTTTATATTAACAATTGCTTTTATATAAAAGTTTTTTTTTAATTACTGAATTTTCCTATTTCATTACCTAGTTTAGACAAAATTATAAGATAATGGAAGTAAAATTTTTACCAAAATGAATTATGATAAATTATAATAAAATAAATTATGATAAAAAAAGTGTAAACCTTATAAAACATTCAAAAATTATTATTCCTTTCAAATAAAACATTCAAAAATTATTATTCCTCTTAAACAATGTAAATATTTTCAAAGTTCCGCTGTGTGTTGATTTATTAAATAATATTAATCTATCAAATAATATTTGATATTCTTCAATATCAAAGAACAGTCACATTTTTGTTTAGAACGAACTATCCCCAAAATAAAATATTACCATTTCCGACTATTGAATAGAGCAAGTCTAAAAATCTGAATTCATTTTGGAAACGCAATTGTAAAGGTTATAACAAGCTTCTTGCTTACGGGAACTTATTGAAACTATTCACTTGCGTCAGTTTGCGTATGTATGTGCGTCAAGGTGCCAAGGATGAATTCCCAACTGGAAATAACGATTCTCCGTGTACGGTGAAGTCATCGCTCTCGCAGTAGCCTCTAGCTGCATCATTATCCAACGCCTATATATCGTATTCGAGAATACAAGACGGCATTATCTTCTGTTCTCTTAAAAAATGAACACCTGCAAATTCACAATTGGTACAACATGCTAGGACTCACCTGATTAGTAATCATGTTAATTTCGACTTTGGTAATCAATTCTTTCCTTTTTATCAGTTAGTGACTTTTTTCTAAATTATATTTTCATAGTTTTTAAAACAAATAGTTTTTCTTATACAGAACAATCAAGAAAGAATAAATTAATTTACTTAATCAAATGATTGATTTAAACTGAAAATAAATTGTCTCAAATAAAGAGTTTCTATTATATAGTTCTCATTATTATAAGATATTACTATTGAATAAAAATTTTTGTTTTTAAAAAGAAAGTTCACTTCATCAATATATAATTATTACTCTCTTAACTGATTATAAATTTAATGCAAAAATAAAAATATAATTAAATTATTAAACAAACCTTTGTTTTAATCAATCATTGAGATTAATATTCTTTACCAACAAAGACAATTAAATTAATTAAAATTATATTCATTTAAAATATATCACTATACAAATAATTTCATATATTGTTTTATTAATATTGATATATTTGCGAATAAACATGATATAACGTTTTAATTAATACTAAATTGTAAATTATAGAATATAGAAAATAATCAATAATTATCGTTCGCAAAAATCAGCTAAAAATTATATTTAACAACAATTCTACCATGTATTAAATGTATATTAAATATATATCAATTACATTATTTAAAATGGAAATAATCTAATTTATATAAATAACTTTTTATAGTAAAAATTTTTCTCATTCATTTCTACGTTTACAGTACCTAAATTTCCATTAATTAATAAATACAAATGCTAAACAGTTAATTTTTATTTCCTTCATTTTTAAATAGTAAATTTTTTATATACACGAAAAATAATTATCGCTTTTCAAAATATCACATATGGTTAAAATTTAACAAAATTTATACAACCTTGGCATTTTTATATATTCTTGTCAATGCAAAATATTTATAATAATTACAAATAAAACTATATATACATTGAAATTAAAATAACAGTATCTAAGTAGTTATTTAAATTCAACTATAATAAAAGTGAATTTAATTATCGTTTTAAATATTCTAAGTTTCTTTTACTCTTACAACCTACAAAAGACAATTATGATTATAATGATTTAAAAAGTATATTATTAAAAGTATAAAGTTTTTGCTTAAAGTCATTTACTTTTACATTATTATTTCTTTTCATATATTGTAATAGTTTTATTAAATACTAGTATATTTAAATGAAATTTCTATAATTCATACACTTACTATTTTAACAAATAAAATCAATCGAAACCAATGATATAATAAAATATTAAATTCTATGATAAATTAAAATATTATATACAGTTTGAATTACAAACATATAGCATTCATCATATATTTCACAATTTCTTTCAAATTTTCAGAAATTTAAATTTATTCATTTCTATTCTTATCATTTTAATTTTAAAGATTTTTACTTTCCAGTTTTGCTTCTCCTCTTAAAGTTCTGTAATAAATCCATTCTTACATTGTAGTTTATACGATTTCATATAAATCAAATACAAAATAAAATATTAAGTATAAATTAGTTTGATATTATAAAAATTAAACAACAAAAAAATGATCACATTACAGGCATACTTTCAAAAATTAATAATAAATAATAAAATTAGCTCTCACAATTTGTACTACAATATAATTTGATATAATTTTTATAAATAAATAAAATATATAGATTAATATAAATTTGAATTTTATTAATTTTTATATATATATTGCATTTGTTAATATAAATGGATACTTAATATAATTTTTCATTATAAATTTAAAAAATATCAAATATTTTCATAAAAAATATCATATTATGATATATTCAAAAATGAAATTAAATATTTATTTTATTTATTAACTACGTGATTTAGCTTATTACTTTTTTTAATTTTATTTCAATTTAATTAATATATGTCATACATATATTATCATATACAGTTAAATGCTAAATCCTCTCTCTTTCCTTTGTTTCTGATACTTTTTTTCCTCCTAATTTTTTTTAGAATTTAAAAAATCTAATAAGATCATTTTAAATATCTATAAAAGCTAGTCTATAATTGAAGAGAGTTTCCAAAGAGCAAGAAAGCAATCGAGAAGAATCAAAATAAAAGCAAATGAAAATTCAGAGAAACATTAACTTGACTTTACTTTGGATTTTTACGTTCATTATCTTTATCTCTATTTATTCAAATATGCATTTCTACTTTATTCTTACCAAGCTATTTACAGTATTTATAAGTAAAGAAGAAAAAAAATCATTCGTCAATATACTTCCATCTTTATACTCTTTCCACAGTTCTGTGTATATAAATATATGAATTAAAAAGGTTGAAAGAGGAAGAGAATAAAGTTTAAAATATTCCAATTAGAGAAATTATAAGAAAACATATAAAAAATTAATTATACGTAATTTATTTATTTATAAGTTTTATTTATTGGCTCTGAATACAAATGTTTCTCCAGATGTACTTTTTTTTAAATATAACAAATCTAGCCAACAATTTTCAACATAAATAATTTTAAAGGGAATATGTTAGTATCAGCTTATAATTAATGTAACTGAATCATAATAATAATTTAAATTTATATATAAACTTGTATATGACAATATTAAACTTTATATGTGGTATTTGAATGATCAGTGTACTTAAGTTAATTTTTATATGCTACTAAACGATGTTAATTTTGCAACTCGATTAAAACCAGAAAACGTATTCTTTGGAGAAGGATTACAAGTCATAGAAATTCGGAAAAAACAATTTTAAATTTAGTAAGAATTCATTAGTTAACACAGATTTTCTCAAATAGCTCTTAGATGTTTTGTATTCTGTAATATTTTATAACATCTAAAATATTATATTAGAAATTTACAGTTTTCTGAACAAATATTTATTGCGACTTTAAAATATTAATTATTATGTATCTATTTAAATTGGAAGATAAACATACGGCAAATTGGTTTCCAATATTTGATGCCCAATATTTTATAATATGGCAATTATCTTACAATTTATATCTTTTATATTTTACTATCATTTAAATATTAATTTCGTAATTTCCAAATGTCTAATATGCACAATGCTTAAAAAGTAATGCATATTATAACTTATTTAAATATTAAGTCTTCGTTGTTTTTATAAACAGGCCTGGTAAAGATTATAAAACAAACGTAATAGAAAGAAACAAGATCAATGAAAATAGCAAAACCGAGTAAACAAGAACAAGTGTACGAGATCAATGCAAAGGCGCCTTCATAGCGCTTCAAAAAATAGATACGATAAAAAACTCTCAATTGGCACTTTAAATTAAATACAAAGTATATATTATGTATGTCCGTAAGAAATTACAATCCTAAGGAGGAAGTCCTGTAATTGCTCTACTTTATCGACCGAGTAGAATGTCAGGGCTACTAGAATTTATATATTTACTAATAGATACCAACAACTTTCGTCTCTCCTATGTTAGTTATTCGAATCCCAACTTAAGACTTTCATCAACTCAAGCTCTCAATTTATGAATTAGTTTCTATTTTGCACCATATACTGAATAAGTTAGGTGTAATTGAGTTGAGTGCCCTATCGATCTCATTTGAATACAAATGATTACATCTACAATATGGACAAAAATTATTACAATTATTAATTTCGCCATTAAAAATTAAAAAGTTATAATAATTTTACTATTTTATTAGTAATATAATAAATAAAAACTATATTAAAAAATAACAATAACCTTCAAGTTTTTTCAAAATGTAATGTACTATATATAATAGATATGTACGATAAAAATTGTTATAAATGATAATAAATAATATAATCAATAAAAAAATTTTCAGTTATCAAACGAAAACTTATTATCGAACTTTACATAAAGATAACTTAAATAATACATATTTATCTAAATTTATTATAAGAATTAAATTAGAATTTATCATGTAAGTAATTACAAAAGAAATATTTTAGACCGAACTATTTCTAAATTCTAAATAATAAATAATAAATAATAAATAATAAAATAATAAAAATAATAATTTTCTTTTAAATATCGATATGTTTCCTTTGAGTTTGAACATTTAAATATATTTAAAATAGTGTTATACTAATTATCTTAGTAATATAATTTTGATAAATCATATTAACATTTCAGTAATCAATATATTTTTCTCTCAAAATTAAACTAGATATTTTTTATAAGTTTTTACAAAATTCTTTTTACTAGATATTTAGTTTGTAATTTGATTATTAAATATAATTTTGTAGTATGGGAGTATTATTTAAATAATGATATCCACCATATACAAATTTAGTAATCAACAGTAGTATTTTGATATTTGTCTCGTTAAACTTATGAAGAAGAATATTATTTTTTACGGAACATAAATAACATTTTTTACGGTCTAACGAGTATCAAAATGAAAAATTGAAATATTGACATAACATAAAAAAATTTTTTTTCTATAAAAGAAAATATGAAATGAATATTTTAATTTTGTTATATATTGTTTCTTCATAATTTATATACAATGTTATGTATAATATTTTCAATTACACAATCCACTGTGATAATAATATTTTAAATGAGTGACTAGAAGGTATTTAATGTATTTAATATATTTGTGTATTGTATTTAATAATATTATATTTATAATAATTATTTTTCCAATGCAAAAGTAAATATAGTATTATAATGAAACAAAATAGAATGCTAGTAAACAAAACCTTACAGTATCAATATTATAGTATTATTAATATTAACAATATTATCGTATAAATATAGAAATCAAATTAAAGTAATTCTTTACATGGTTCGGTAAGTTAACACTGAGAATTCGTCATAGCAAGAGGAAGTTCTCCAGACAGTAAAGAAACTACGTTGATTATTAAAAATTCCTGATTCTAAGCTCTATTATGGTTCTTCATTATAATTAAAAAATTTCAGTCCTTTATATATTATATTAAAAAGTAGACTCATTAAATAATAAATATTCGAACATTTATTAATATTAACAAAAATAATAATTAACTAAATAAATAATATAAATTATTTTTATACAATTTATTTTGTACAGTTATGATCGATTGAATAATTCGTTACACTTATAGAGTTTATTTTTATATTTAATATATTTTTAATGTATAGTATAATACATAAAAATAAAAATGAAATTGAATATATATAAATTTAATAAATTTAAAGACATGATATATTTATGCAATAATTTTTGTTTAATTAATTTTTTAATTTCAGCTAAACTATTAATTACTAATAAATAAAAAATGTAAATTAAAAAATGTACTCGTATGAAAAAACAATTTTGTAATGCATTACTATTTCTGAAAAAGTACTAAATGCTTTGAATATTTACAAAATGAAAACAATCCAATACAAAAAAAGTTTTTAAATGAAATAATCATATATAAAAATTTAGAAAATAATTAAAAACGTAAATAATTTACGAAACAAATAAAATTTATAATATAATCGTCAAAGAGAATAAAATAAAAATAAAGTTAAAAGGTTACATAATGAAATAGTGATAATGAAAGGTGTATTCTTTATTATCGGAAAAATCGGACGTTGCAAAGTAATTTAAGTATTGTAATACGAAGCAATGAAGATTTACATTGTAAATTTTATATAGTACTTCTACCCTAACACAAATTCAAGGTAAATAAGTTATCAAAGAGTAAATTGATTACAATCCTATATAAAGACACACTGCCAAGAAAACTGCAAGAATTATTGGAAGAATTAGAAGGGATTGGTCAAAGTAAAAAAAAAACTGTATGGTGACAGCGAAGAGCAGGAAGAATAGAGCAAACATTAGCACAGTAACTTTTTCATAGCGACAAATGCGATCAATTACTCGTTGCTTAAATTACGAGCTTTACTTATAAACCAATATAATAACCAGCAATACCTATACCAATACCAATATAAACTATTCTCTGTATTACGTTAAAAATTTAAGCATATGCTCACAGACTATATATCTAAAACTGTATAATAAATTTTTTTTCTTTTGTACAAAAAGTGTAAACTATTAGGAGAATAAAATTTGTAAAGAAAGACTTTATTTTTAAAATTCATTTTAGTTAAATATTCCGTTTAAGTGTTACAATATAGAATGCTTGCATATAGAAATATAATTCATATTTTTAGATTTTATGAACAAACATTACACATTCTAGATATTAAAAATTAAACCACACATGATTCATAAAAGAAAAACATTTTTTTTTAACTCAGATTCACAACAAAAAATAGTATGTAAATATATTCTAATAAAATCAGGAAAAATAATATTAAATATTTCCAAATTATATTATAAATCATAAAACTGAAATAATTGTATGAAATATGTATATTATATAAAAAAAAGTTTAATAACGAACAAAATAAAGCAGTTATAATAAAAATATTACTCGATTTAGTTGAACATTTTTTATTATATTACATGATATCTACAGAAAATGAACTTAATATTTGAAATTAAAAAACAACTGCAGTGCATTAAATTAAAAATATATCTTTAACTAATAATAATTTTCATTAATGTATCAATTGTCAAGATGGAACTCATTGTTACACATATTTATATTATAATTTTCCCTACATACCTACATGCACACACATACACATAAATTTTTACATTATAAATGAATTTTGTCATTTTCTTTCAAATTGATGAAATTCAATATTTTTTAAACTTTAAATAAATATATAATATGAATACAAGTATTAATATGTAAAATTTATTAATTTTAATTATTAAAATAATATATAACTCACTATTGAAAATATAAACGGTAAAATCCTTTATTAAAACGTAAAAATAAAAATTCGGCTGTCAGAAAATATATAATGATCACTGAATATCCTTTTAAATACAATTAACTGAAAAAACCTAAAAGATATTTAGATAATATACTTTAATATTAATTATCGTAATATACACTTTAAGCACATACTGGAGTTGCAAATAATACAATAAATTTATATAAATATAATTCAAAGCATTTCAATAATAACTTTGGTTTTTACTCATACACTTTAATATTTTTATATAATATATTATATATAATATATATTAGATTTATTACACACCTTTATTCATATTTTTTAATGTTATTGTTTCAGCTTGATTAAATTGATTACTTATTAATGAAAATTCATTTAAAAATGATATTTCTTTCTAACTTTACTAATATTCTTAATTAATATTTATTTTTAAAGTTTCATTTTTTATTTGTATTATATAGTTTAATATAAATTAATATAATGATTTATATTATATGAATTTTTTTATTTATTTTTTTTTATTAAAGTCATATTAATCAAAAACTTATTTCTCAAATCAATATATGTATAGACGCTATAATTCTGATAATTTATTTAGCTTGGTTTATTTAGTATTAATGAAGTTCCTATTAGAGGATCTTTAATAAAATAATTTAAGGATAATAAGAAATTTTTAATTAAAAAAAAACATGCAACATTAATTATTTAATTAATTATTTAAATTTATATCGATTCGTATTTTTATTGTACGGTTTTTTAAATATGTTTTAAATTTAAATTTAAATAAGGTTAAATTTAACTAAATAATTTATTAATGACTTGAATAGAAATTTAAATATAGAAGTTCAAAGTAATAAAATCTATTAATATTCAAATACACGTTTCAAAATATAGCAATTTTTATATTTCACTTCTTTTTCTGATACTAGTCTGCGTACTTTTATTCTGGAACAGGTATCGATTACAATCCTGTAATTGCTTCATGTCACTATAGGCAACTTAATTAGACATAATCGAATTCATCAGAAATAATTGAACTGCATAAAAAAATTATTTTAATTTAGTTGAATAAAAATATTCTGTTTGAATATTTATAAATAATTTGTGATGAAAAGAATTAAATAATTGCTTTTCAAACGATAATAATAATCAACTAAACTGTATAAAATGCACAGTACTTTTAAATGAATTATATATTTTATATTTATAATTAAAATGTTGATCAATATTTAATTTAATTTTCTAACAGATTTCAATTTATATATTCATATATTTCAAAACATTAATTATTTATTTAAAAACAAAGGGGTAGTCGGTCAGTTCTTTTAAAATGTACTTTATTATATAAAATAAGAATTTCACATAAAACTATAAATTATTATTATTTATATATCATAGTAGACATTTTTATAACAAACTGTAATAAAATAAAAAAAATTATTTAATTTAAACCAATATATTACTTCTTACATCAAATTTACTGTTTGAACAATTTTGTTGATTCTGTACGATTAATATCTTTATTTAAATTTAATAGACTTCGTGCAATAAATGAAAAAATACATTATAAATTTATTTATTAATTAGTTATAAAATAGCAAATAGCAATTATCAAATATAATGATACATTTTTAACTTTTTATTAAAATTAGAATAAAGTAAAAGTTATCTATTGTTTGATATTGAAAATTTTTGTCAAACTTTATTTTAATAATTTTTCAATGTAGTTTCATAACTTCTATTACACTGATATTAATTACTATAAACTATTTATATTAATTTTCGAATACCTCAAATAATATTTCCTACTAATAACGAAATATTTATTTTTCTGTATGTACTTCTTTATTGAACTAAAGCCTTAATCTACAAATTTATAATTCAATGTATAATATAATAAAAATCACTAAAAGAATCAGCACCAGATTAGTAGAAAAACAAAGATCGATTTTGGAATATAAATAAATTGTATAATAATTTTATTTTTTATAAACTATAATAAATGTTTTGTTATTATTTAAAAAATTAAAAATTACAATTTTTATGTGTTAACGTTAATAATAATACTGTTCAATATACGAGTCAAATATATAATGATAGTATATAATTATATTAATTTGCTAAAATGTACTATAATTGTATGATTTTATATCACACTTAAATTGAAATCTAATAATTTTACGTAAGAACGATTTTAAAAAGTCATAATGAGAGTGTATAAAAACGAATAGAAGTATAAAATATGTTCTAAAATTATTGAATAAATAAAGAATCTGAAAAGATTTTTATTAACTGAAAAGTATGCTTATAGGACTGATAATTATAATTATCTTTTATAAAACAAATAGAATAATAAATAATAAAAACAAGAATAGAAGTACAAATTTTTCGTAACGAATACGATAAGAATTAAATTTCTATCATTACAAATAACGATGTTTGAACAATACAATAGATAAAATGATTGTAAAATCATCTTGCTATCTTTCTTAGCATAGTAAACTGATAGTTTAATGTTTAAATTAAAATGAAAAATGGTTTCTGAAAATAAAGTATCAATTTTCACAATTTTACTTTAGACATAATATTATTTGTACTTATGTTAATTCTTTGTATTATCGATTAAATAAACTTTAATTAAATTAATATTGCATTTAATATCGATTTAATTTTAATTAAAAAAAAATTAATAAATAAAATCCTATCCCAGGAACTTCAGTTACAAATTGTAGTTACTTTAAAACATAAAAATATAATTCTTATAAAATATTTTTCAGTATATTTGCTAATTATTTTTACAAATTTTTAAATATATCTATAGCATAATTTAATTGGAACGAAAACTAACAAACTTAAAGTAAATATAAGTTTACAAAGTAAAACATATATATTAATACATTAACGTTTCTCTGGAGTGATTGTTGTTCAAAAATAAATAGGATTTGTTCGTTTAATGGTTATAAAACAAAAAAATTACATATTGCACATACGCTATATTCTTTAGTAGTAATAGAATATTAAAAGATTAAAATATTAAATATTAAAATATAGTTTGTCTTTGTTAAATAATGGTGCAGACAATGAGATCTAGAAAGTACCTTTACCCGATGATAATTATCGCCACATTAAATTAATTACTTAATTAGTATAGGTTCTATTGGTATACCACTTGGTAAGTTATATAAAAATCAAACTTATCAGTTTTTTTACACTTTTGTCATTCTCTAAGATATGTAATCTGTATAATCTTGTTGAAGTTCAGAACAGAAACTGTATTATTTAATAGTTTCATAAAGAATTTTCCTATTTCATATAGTTTTTAAGTTAAACTTCTATAAACGAATAAATGTGATAAATAAAAATATATATCATTGTAATCGTTTGTATTATTATCACTTAAAAATAAGTCCTTTAAAAAACCATATATATTCGATTATTGAGTTATGGATTTTAATATCATCATGGCTTTTAATTATGGTGAAAAAATAAACTAGGATACGATGATAGTTGGATTAGTAATATTATATTGTCAAAGAAAATATTGTTAAGAAAAGGTCAGTTTTAAATACCATAATCATCTCATTGTCCGTAAAGAAAACGTAAAAAAGTAAGGTTAGGAGGAAGAAGTTCGAAGCAAGAACCGAAAAATACGGGTGTCTAAAGCAACACGTATGGGATGGCGTCTCCAAAAATTAAGAGAGAAGTGTATGAAGAAGGAAAAAGTATAGGATACGTAAGAGTTTAAGCTGTGCGTAGGTGAAAGCAAGAAAGGCGAGTTCGAAATATCCCCGTCCTTGTCGAGGCAGAGAAAACGTGGATCGAGAGGACCGCTTGAAATCCCTCTTCTCTTCCTGCCTTTCCAATCTCGCTAGCTTTCCTTCTCTCATAGTGCTGCAGCCCGTCTGCCATACCCCACTACGATCTCCGACGAACGTACGTATGTACGTAGAGCTAGGCAGGCTCGATCCTATAGCCCATTTGGCATTTCCCCAGCTATAGCAGGTTCCTGTAGCCCATCGTTGTTATCGTCCCGCAGCTGCATAAAGTCGACTCTTCTTGCCTGTCTGTCCTGCTCTCTCTTGCTTTTCCACTACTGGCCCCTTCTCCTGATGCGTTGAGTTGCTTTTGCCCACGTCGAACTCCTCTCTCTCTTGCTCTGTCAGGCAGCAGCCACGCAACACCTAACCCCCACTACCTTCTTTGGTTCCGTCGTTTGGTCGCTCGCTCTGTCATTCTCTTTACGTGGCGTCGACCGTGGCGCCACCAGTAGGCACGCCTTCAAGCCTACTCCATCTCACTTACTCTTCCGTTTTTAAATCGGAGCTACGTTGTACGCGCAGACGATCCCACGCCACGACCCCAATGCCGAGGGAAAGAGGAGAAACTTGGACTGCGATGACGCTATGCATAGCCATGTGTATGTTCCATACGTCCTGTGCACTCTCGCACTTACTCAACAGATATATATAAACCATTCCAGCTTATAACTATATGCACGATACTCATGAAAGAATGAGATAGAGCACGACTAGGTCGTGCTATCTTTGTCGTCAAATCGATTCCCCATTCTCCCCTCTGCCACTATTTCTCTTCCTTCTTTCTATCACCCCCAATAGAAAGAATGAGACAGAAAATGAGCGTGCTCTTTTACTCTCCCCTGTAACCTTGGTGGAGAATAACCCTCCGTTCAATTCAAGGAATTATGACGGCCCTCTCTTTCCCCTCAACTGATCTCATAACATTCACTGGTGTGCACTTTTATCTTTTATATACCTAATACAGAATTTCTTATTCTCTTTCACCACTAATATCATCGTCGTCAATGTCTCGCTTTCTTGCCGCCGTCATCATCGACGACGTCGTACGCATAGTTTTCTTGTTTCTCTTGTCAAGACTTCGTTTCGTAATGTTTTCCGTGCCATGCATCATCTTTATTTTTTATATATTTTCTATACGATTTTTGGTTATTCCAACATCAAAAATAACGCTGGTGTCCTTAATAATGCTAATCATCATATTTTTTACACGGTAATTCTCATAGTCTTTCTCAATTTTTGGGTTATGTGGATTTGCAATATCGATTATTCTTTTAAAGCAAAGTATGACTGCTGGGAATCGCTTCTCTAAGAAAAATGATAATTCCAAAAGGAGATTACACCGTTTTTAGGTTAGGGAACAGTTATCTTGGCGGACTTACGATTTTATAGCATTTTACATTTAAGAATGATACTTCAAATGATAATGATAAATTAATTTCCTTAATTGAATGAAAATCTTTTTAACATGACATGTACTTTTTCGATAATTTATTATTTATTATATTCATAAATAACAAGTCATTATTTACTAATGAAAGCAAAAGTTCATTTCACTACGTTATTTTAATCGCATTTAATATTTTTTAAAAATATTTTTGTTTAAATTTTTACTCTTTAAAATGAATGGAAAAATATTATTACTATTTAGGCTGTATTTTGATTATAAACCATGTTTAAATTTTAATAACATCTTAAATTCTATCATCTAAATTTAAAACCAATATTAATAAAATATTAGATATGATTCTAAATTCCACCTGGAATAATTAAAAATTAAATTAAATACTAAAATTTTAATTATTTTATTATAAACAAACTATTAATTCTACTTTTTTATTTGAGAATATAGTTTTAATTAAAATATTTATCCTTTAATTTAAAAGTTTATGAATTTTTTAAAAAAAATTATTTTAAAAAGATTTTTTAATGAAATCATATCTCATCTTTTATGATCACATACTAATGTGTAAATTACATGCATGGTTTAAAAATTAAAATATTTCAATTCATTTCCCAGAACATTCCCAGAAACAATTAAAAAGAACTTAAATAAAATTATACATAAATATCTTATTCATTTATATAGAGGTCTTATTCATCTGGCTTTTTCTAAATGTTAATTTCATACTTTAGAAATGTAGACTATCTGATTTAACGTATATTAAAAAATAAATACGCTTTATGTTCATTAAAAAAATTTAATCTATTTTCATATCTAACGAAACTATATTTCTTAAAGTTAGAACAATATATACATTAATTAGATTTTTAAATTTGATAATATTTAAACTAAATTCATTTATATGCATCAATATTCATTTGTTTCATATAAATACTTTCAGGAAATAAAAAATTAAGAACTATTAATAACTTATGTAATTCATGTATTAATTTTCTGTAATATATTATTTTTAAATATATTTATTTTAAGATTGATATTTATTATTTATAAGTTTTGTTTTGGTTTTTAAAATTTGTATAGTGCTCTATCCTTTTTTAAATATAAAAATTATTAAAAAATAATTCTTAGATTAATTTTAATATCATCTTTCAATAATTCTGAAATAATTAGTAAATTATGAATATTTAACAAATTTAACAATTTTATAAATAAAGAGATAAAAATTATTTTCTTATAATATTGTATATATTTTTAATAAGTTATCTGCACAAATCAAAGTAATCAAAACAAAAAGATGATGTTATATCAGTCTGAAAATATACATGTACATGAATATGTATTGATAATTTTTTTCTGCATTTTATTAATTAAAATACATTTATTTTATTTCATTATAAAAAATCTATTACATATATATATATATATCTATAATTGAAAAATTTATAAATCTTTATAAATAATTACAATTTCAAATTATCATATTTATTTGGTAAATGCATATATACATTTATCTATATGTATTTATTTCATTTGAGCACCATAATAAATTATAAATGGAATGTGGTATACATTAAAATATGTATATTGCTTCCATGAAAATGTAAAAAATAGAATTTTAATTTAATTAATTATATTATGATAAATTATATTATATATTATATATATTATAATAAGATATATATTATATTATATTTTTATTTTATATATGAATAATATCCTTTAAATTATAAATATATACTTATATAAAATAAAATTTAGAACAAAATAGTTCTGTATTTATTATTATATAAAATATTTCGAAGAATTAGTAAATATCCCATTATATAATTTACTTGACACTGTCTTTTCTCAAAATAAAAATTTTATCAAATATTTTGAATTTAATATTAAATTCTATTAAAAATACGTAAAAATAAGTTTTTGGTAAAATTATATAGAAATATTTAAATAGATATAAAAATTTGACGAAATAAACATTTTGAATTTATCACAACAGTAGTATGCATTCACATAATTAATAGTATTTAAACAATTAGTATAAGAATTTCCTTTTATTGTTTATTTATATCATCTATACTTTATAAAGAATTATTTTAATTATTTTAAGTTTAATTTTAATAAAAAAATCAGCTAATAATTTGCATTTATTAAGCTATTATTTTACGCTATGCAGATAATTGTATTATATTTATATTCAAGTATATATTACAAATACAAAATCAAGTAATGATAATTAATAGAATATTTGATTTACAGTAGTTGTATAGTTCAATAAGCTATTAAAGGTACTAAAATGTATTTCAAAAGTAATTCAAGGAATTATGGATTTAGATTCAAATTTATTTACTTATAGATTATTTACTTATAGATAAATATAGAAGTTTATAGAATATTAAATTAATTATTCTAAGAAATTTAAGTAAAATACCCATACTAACATTCAAAAGTAAGTAAATTAAAAATTAATATGGAATAAATTTTTGGAAAAAGATAATTTTAAACAGATAGTATTTACTTATATAATTATTTTTACATATTATTTTTATATATATTATAGACATTTACAGACATTAGATCTAAGGTTAATTGTTCTTTTGTAAAATTAATTATTTTTAATAAACAATACTTTTTGAAAATTAATTTATAGATAAACATTTAAAAATATTTAGAAATATTATTTTGAATACATATTTGTTTTTAACAGGAGTCCTTTAAATTATGTAGGTATTAGAAAATTGTATTTGCATTTCAAATGCACTGATGTATTTTCATGGATGCAATTGAACACAATTAATTTTGAGAAGATTTTTACAATTTTATATATTTTTTGTTGAAAAAATATATGATTTGAAAGAAATATGTATTTATTATCTTATAATTATAGGCTTTATAATTTATATTCAAAAACATCTTAAACCATTCTTTTTATACCACTATTACTATAATTATTAAATTAGGATTTTTTTATAAATACTAATACTTACGTAAATAAATGTATAATTTTATGACATATTACTACTATTTAAATGTGGTTTATTCAATAATAAAATTCATTATAATTATAAAATATATATACATAATAATTTTCTAAAATTAAATTATTAATAATAGTTATATGACACAATGAATGTACATCAGTTGCATATTACGCATAATCTATTATATTACATATAATACATATATTTCACAAAATTAATTTATATTTATACAATTCTGTTTTTAAGAAACCATAGGAATGTAGTAAACATTCAGTATAATTGATTGAAAGTAGGTTTTGATTTGATGTAAAAACATTTTCCATGAGTATTAAAAATATTGACACTTATTAATTATGTATATATAGTATCGCTATATATTATTAACTATCGTATTTTAATATTTTTCCAGATTTTCCAAAACGCTAACTAAAAATAGCCATATTATAAATGTATGAGTTCAAAATACATTAATTCATTTTATAAAATGTAACATAACTTAATTAGATCATATTTAAAAAGTTCTTCCTTGAGTAAGTTCTTTAAATAATTAATTTTGCTCGTATTTTTTATTTATAACATTTTTATTCAATATTTATATTCATGAAACAATTAAAGGTAATTTATTGAAGAAAAAAATTTAGTTTCATTTTAATATAAAATTTTATTGTATAAATTTAAAAGAACTACTTATATTTCATTTAGGAAAAATTTAATTCATGGAAGTTTTCAAAGTAAGATTTTTGTGACATACTTCAAAATTTAAAATACTGATGTACTGAATTAATAAAAGTATTAAAATTATAATAATATAATTCAATATATAAAAATTAACAAGTAAATAATTTTTTTTCATTTTTATAAAAAGAATGTAAACAATTTTGATTAATTTTATTTAGTTTAATTATGTACATTAAATCATTTCATACTACAGTAATTAACTCGTAAAAATAGTACAAATATTTTTATTTCGGTTATATATAGAAAAGAATATAACTAATAATTTTCATAGATTTGACTATTTTATATTAAATAATTCACGATTATAAACTTATAAAAATACATGTTTTAATATAAAAACTGAATTATGAAATTAATTTTGTTAAATTATACCACGATATATATTCCTCTCATTATAAAATAGATGATCAAATAGTTGATTTTTTATGAATATTTTTAATACATTTTTATAGTATATTATATTTATTCTAATCGTAAATATTTAATATGTTTTTATTTTTTTTTATTTATATATTATATAACATAGAATTTATTTATATAGTAAAATTTAGATATTACAATTTAAACACTTTTAAATAACTTGAAAATTAAAAGTTTATTCTATGTTTAGTCCTCTTATATCAGTAATATATTTTAGTATTTACTTTTTCAAGTAATAGCTTTTCAAGTATATTTATATTATTTTTCAGTTTTAACATTCAAAACATATTACAGACGCTATTTGAATAATATTAACTCAATTTACTAAATTTATATGAAAAGTAGTGTCAGGATAAATTTTAAAATTAATATTGGTGATTCGATATTTTTAATATAAAAAATTAAAATAATTAATTAAATATAATTAAAAAACATATAAGCTCAACTATTTTAATTTGTATTGAGTGAAGATAAATTTACTTAAAATTTATTCTACACTTTAAATTTAAAGGTAGGTATTTTTAATTAATAACGGAATGTATTTTATATGATGTATTTTAAACTTATTATTTACAGCTTTAGAGATTAATGATTTTGGTTTTGGATAAATTTAACATGAGCAAATGATGAATGAATGAATAGTAAGATTAAATAAAAGTAGAAATGATACAAATTTATTATTCTTTATATTTTTAATTAGTAACCTATAGTTATAATATAATTTAGTTTAACATGTTTAATATCTTTAATGATTGATAATTTCAATAATTATTAAACCAAATATTAAAGATTCAACAATCAATAATAAAATTGTAATTTAATATAATTTATCTGAATAACTAATCAAATATCAATAGTAATACATTATACGAGTACATTTATCTGTCAATGTATAAAAAGATAATCTTTTTATAAAATATATAATATAATTATTAAATTTATACTTAATTAAAAATAAAAAAATTAGAAAAAGAATGTGTAAAAAATCTATTTAATAATAAAAAATGGACATCAAAATAATATTTTGACTTATTTTTTTCATGATCATAATAAAAAAATTTTTTCAATATACTAAGAAACTACATTTGCTTTTATACTTGCATTGTAGGTATAATAAGTTGACACTAAAACTCTACAACATTCTTTAAATAATTAAAATCATATAAATTAAATGCGTATTTGGATATTTATGATATTTAGAATAGGAGAAAATTATAAATTTAATGCAATGATACTATATATTAAGCAATTGTGATCATTATTATATCTTCCTTCTCTTGAGTGAATATTTGATTCTATGTAAGAACAAACTATATTTTGTAAAGATTCAGTGACAAACGAACAATTTTATTAAAATTTAAATAAACTGCAATTCTTATAAAATAATCTAATAACAAACATTTACAAAAAAAAATTTATAATATATTTGTTTTAATATTAATGAGCCCATTGTAACACAGTTCTATATTCAGTTTAAATTATTAACATTAGAATATCAATAAAATATTCTGATAAAAAAGGAATTCCTCTAAATGATAATTATAGATAACGAGTAAATTTGAGTAAACGTAATAGTAATTTTCAATATATGATATTTTTATCTTAAAATGGGAAAGTATAATTTTTATATATAACTTTAATTAAAAATTAACTTCTATTGAATGATATAGTATATAAATTATTTTATAAATTCTGTTTCTCTTATATTAACATTTAACTAAATTTATTATTGTTTAAAATTATTTTGTTCAAAACTGATTTGTTTTTTCATTAAAAAAACTAATAGAACTATTTATCAAGTGATTTTGAAGATAAAGCTATAAAATATGTTATATACTTTAAAATTGTCTGCTGATTCATGTTATATTATCGATCTATTTATTTAACGTTCTATAATTAAATTCATTCAATTCACTCAAATTCTATTTTAAACTTCATTTGAAATATTTCTAAAATATTAAAATATTATACGATAATTAAATATTTTTATATCTTAAAAATCGCATATTATTTATAAAAAAAAAATTATGATATTAAAAATACATAAAACAAATTTAAGTATTTATACAATATTTCAAGAATATGTTAAATCCCAATAGTTTAATAATAATATACTGATTTTTTTTATTTCATTATATTACTTTAATCGAGATTTGATATAAATTAAATGACATCTCTCAAAAATCAATAATATTCTAGATAATAAATAAATAGTTTACGTAACACTAAATTAATTGTTTAAATTATAATATAAATCCTATCATATTGTTTGATAAAATTTTATGATTTATGATATATTCTAATTTGTGAAAAATTTACTTTAAAACATTTTTTATACGCAAAACATTCGGGCTCAATTGAATAATAATGTAATGGCTTATACATTAAACAAAATTATAAATTAAAAACTATATTTCCATAAAAGTATTTCAAGAATATATTTTATAAGATAATCAGTCTTTTTACATACACATTTTTAGATATAATAAATACTTAAAAATGATAAAATAACGAGTGATTAATGATACTAATTAATTAACTGTGTACAGAATAAAGGTAAACAAAATAATTAGATAGACTGTGTATTTGAGTATTGAATAGAGTTCAATAATTGTTTCTATTGAAAACAATATTAAGAACATTTTCATTGATTACCATTATTTCAGATTCTTATTTGTAGTATTTTTAATAATTGAATAATGGAGAACCATAACATAATAACATAAATTTTAACAAAAAGATAAGATATTTCAAATTTTAGTACATAGTTTTTATTAAAGTCTAATATAAAATCAGTTCAACCATCAAAAATAAATTGAATTGACATCAAAATAATACATAATAATTAACATTAATAGTACTAATAATAATATTAATAGTAATAATAAGTAAATTATTATGTATGCATTCAGTTCAGACGAATGAACGTATGATAAATATAGAACAATATAATCCAATTTTATTTTCTACCAAGTACCGTAGACATGATAATTCCCAATTTAAATAAAAATTTATTACAGAAAAAATAAAGTTGTATTAATGTATATGTACTCTTATTTATTTTTATATTTATTATGAAATTCTTAAATATATTTATTTAAATATTGATACCAGTAAAACAAGTTAAAAAAAATATAATATTATATAAATATTATATTATTATATAATATTTATAAATTTATAAATATTATTTTGATGTCCATTTTTTATTATTAAATAGATTTTTTACACATTCTTTTTCTAATTTTTTTATTTTTAATTTATTAAAACAGATAAAAAAACTGAAAAATTAATTATCGTATACATTTTGTAAGTATTCTGCTCGTTTTCAGGTTTTCATTCGATTATTTATATTTAATACCGAAAAAACATTTATTTATAAAAATATTAAATAAAGTTGAGTTAAGTTTATTAAATAAGTTTACTTCAGTTTACATTAACTCAAGGCTAAAACAATATTAATATTATTTTATAATTTTATTGGTATTAGAATATTTTATCAATAAATAATTTTTATGCTTAAATAAAATCTTATGGCTTATTATATACATAAACATATGAATAAATATAATAAACTTTAAGTTATAATTTCAAAATCATATAATATATTAGATGAAAATTTTAAATATATTTTAAAATCAATTTATCTCTTTATTAATTTATCTATGTATTAATAAATGATATGATAATTAAAAAGTTTTATTAAAATGCAATCATTTTTACTTTTTACTTCTGATATTAAATCTTACCTAATTTTTTTATATCTATAAAATAAAATTAATAAAATTAAAATAATTATATCTATAAAATAAAATTTCAAATTTATATAAATTGATATATTATTATAGTAATAATTTTTTTAAATAAAATACAAAAATTTTATTTATATTAATTTAATTTATTTTCATTTATTTTCAATGTACTTATATTACAATACATTTATAATGTATTTGATGTATAATGAAATGTGAAAAAGAATTTTTAAATATTTTTCATTTACATTATATAAACAGCTACTAATATATTTAATGCATTTTTTTAAATACAACCATTTTATTTTTAACAATAATTCTAACTTCTAAATATTTTTTACTGTAATGCATTGTTTAAAATATTTAACATATAATAAAATTTTGCGTTCCAGTATAACAAATGCTCTTTTATATATTTCGAATATTATAGACCAATAAGTATTTAATATTTTATTACTATAGACATTTTATAAATAAATAGTATATATAAATATTTTTATTGTGTAATCAAGTCGAGTTTATTGTATAATTATTTTAACTATAATTAAAAATGAAATTATAGTAAAAAAGAATAATATAGTAAAATAAAATATTACAAAAAAAATATTAAAAATAAATACAAATATTGAATAATATTTAATAACAATATTTGATTAAATGTATTTTAAAACAAAATGATATTATAACATTGTTATGAAATTATTTGAATTCATAAAAACTTACTTTACATCTATAAATTCGTATTGAATCACATTTATTTAATACATTATTATAATGTATAATATAATATATTTGTATAGTTTGTATAATATATTTATATTAATATAGTTATATTGAAGTAATATGAAAGACTTTCTACAATTATTACATAATTAAAAATACAATTTCTTAATTTAAAGCCAATTATTTTAACGTAATTTAAGTAAAATGAAAATGTAACATAAAAATGAATACATTAATTTCTTAATTAATTCAATTAATACAGAAATAACAAGTACATTTTTATTAATAAAAATTAATACAGAAATAATGAAGTACGTTTTTACTAATAAAAATATTATTTCGTTGAAATTTCATAAATTTAAAACATGCTGAATTGTCATTCAAATTTCACGCTATTGAAAATGTTATGTATAAAAAATATACAAATGTTTTTAATTTTAAAATTTATACCGTTCAGTTCATTTTATAATCATGTATCATTGTATTACCCTGTTGAATTTTTATAACATGCTTTTATATTATTAATATATTTGAACGAAACTCTTATTTATAAAATTTAATTAAATTATAATTCATGCAATGTTTACCAACTGAAATTTGAAGATCACTTTAAAAAAAATGGAATTTCTAAAAAATATAAACAAAATTGGTTATAAACCTAGTAAGTTTTAATTTTTTGATTTCAACAAAGAATATTTTTTATATTGTTTATTTTGACCCAACCAAGTGAAATGTTAATGAAGCAAAGTATCTTTTTTATTATTATAATTTAAATATTTAATTATGATTATGTTGTATTAAAAAAGTTCTTAAATTGAATATTTATTTTTAAACTTAGTCTACAAAATTTTGTCTATAACTAACTATAATTTCTTGTTTTTTATTAAATTATTAACTTTTTTTACTACATTTTCTAATATAATATATATATTACAATATATAAATAGATAAATAATTAGTTTGATAAAAAAATATTCAAGTTAATCTAATTGTAGAAATTAAATAATAGTTAATAGTTTGAAAGAAAATTTTTATACTACAAATATATTGAGTTTGTTTGTTTAGAAATTTAGCGATATCGCAATATGAAAAGCGTTATATTTTTAACTCATTTAAATTTAATGATTTTGTATATAACGAAGCATCTAACGACATCTTAATCATAGTGAAATAAGTAGCCAATTAAATATGCGTTAAAGATGGTAGCTGCAGAAGATAACATGAAAATAAATAATTTTCTTTTTTATCGACCATAATTAAAACTATATAAATTGTAAACTTTTATCATCAAATTTAGAATTATATGATTTGAAATTAACTTATTTTTTATGTATTATAAGGAATACAATTTTGTAAATGTTTACGATACACGATATTGATAATTATAAAAGTATACGCTAATTAATTTATAATATTGTAAACTACTGTGATATATCAGACTAGATAAATTTAATAAGTTGTAATTATTTCTTTTTTTTAAACCATTTTAATCTATGTAATTATTTACGATTGACAATAATCTATTTTAGTTTCATAATTATTTTGAATCATTTTTATACAAATTTGTTATAGATATAATATAAAAACTAAAAATGAAATTATATAAATTTATATTTAATGAAGATAGATATATTCCGAAATTAAATAATATAAAAGTATCTTAACAAATCATCAAAATATTTTTTAAGTTAACTCATATACATACATATACATTCTTTAATTATTTACAAACTTGATATTAGTCACTATATTCTTATATCAATTAAATAATGTGATTTAATAAAAAAATAATTATTGTAAACCTTATTTAAAATTATAAATGAAATAGAATATTATTAACAATATACATCAACAGTAATTGTTTCAACTATTTTATTTGAAGTATAACTTTTAATTTATTTAAAAATTTTTTAAATATTTATAAAATAAATTCTATTGTATAATTTTGGCTATAATTGGTCTAATGAAACATTATAAATTTTTATTTGCTCGATTATATAAATTTAATTCGAATTATTTGTAATGGTATTAAATGAAATACTTGTATTTTGAAGAATTTTATTTATTTTTCTATCCTAAATACGAACGAAGAAAATTTATTAAATCAATCTTTACATAATAAAAGCGGCACAAAAAATAAATGTAGTTATAAAATAGAAAAAATTTTTTAAAAATGTGATTTTGTTTTATATAACATCGTATACAAATATTTTGATCACAATTCAAATGTATATTAGACGATATAGTGAAAATCGAAATTTTAATTAAAAACAGATATACAATTAAATTTTAACTTAGAAAATCAAAACTGAGTTATACAAAATTAATTGTAATTTTAATCTTTATTTTTCCTGTCAATTGTATTTTCTTATTAAATTAAGAGCAGTACTTAGGTCTTTAAAATATTTTAATTATTTTTATATACCATTTTATAATAATATTTCATAACTCAGTTTTGATTTCTTTTAAAGGAATGAGTTCATACATAAAGAAAAATTAATATAAAAATATGTATTCCATAGATAGAGTTTTTCAGTATCTTTATACAAAATAACGATTTTCAAACATCAATCCCCAACTATTGACACAAAGATTAAATGGATGATATGAAGTTGATGATGCCAGATGATGTCGTGAAAGTCAGCTAGAGAAAGAGGCCATCCCATCGTTATTAGACACTAGGATTTAATATGATTATTATTGTTAAGATTAGTAAATGTCAGTTCGTTAGTAAGTCTTCAATGATCAGTCGATGTTTGTTACGGGAATGTTTTACATGGTTGCTCATCAGTTCGATGTGTCAAATGAAGTAGCAGCGACAGATCGTATAATTTCATTACTCTTTGCTATGATTATCAAATATTTTTGTATACAAATTAAAAGATTCTATAAAATTTAAAAACAAATATATTTTTACATCAAATATTAAATTTTAGGAACCACTTTATGAAGAAATTTACGAAATAAATAAAAATTAAAAGTATGTATAATTTAATAATATTAAATTAATGATAGTATAGGATTGATTTCTTAAATAAAAACCATATGTGCGTGTAAAATCGAATTTTAAAGTCATACACGCGTCTTAAAGTCTATAAAATTACTTATCTATTTTTATAGAATTTGGAATTAATATACCTTAAAACGTCGAAGATCTCTAATTAATGATTACTCTTTATATTTGTACAACCAATTAAAAATGTTTTACATCAATCCGAGTGATTATAAAATGGAAGTATCCCGTTATACGGTACAAAAACAAATCTTCGTTAATCACACGCACTAGAACTCTAAAATTATTTATGGTATACACACCGAAACTTAAAAAATTAGTATAATATTTAGCCAAAGAACCCAGTTCCGGCAAATTATACTTTTCAAGTTGTATGGAGTTCGATAAAACTTGCTGATTATTGTTCTTTATCCTTATTATAAAGATCAAAATAAAATTTTTCATTGCCTGCTTCGTGAACATGACTATCTAAGTACAGGGCACAGAACATCCTCTACGATCTACAGCTAGCGACTCCACACCATACTACCAATTCAGTCTTAAAATACTTTCGCTGAAAATTGCTAGAAGTGTAAAAAAGAAAATTATATAAAATAAGGATGAGAAAAATAGGCTGAGTAAAAAACATGTATATCTCGTGAATATTTAAATAATATATAAGAAGAAAAATTAAATTTATTTGGCACAGAGTACATTGAATATAGCACACTTCAACTATAATGAGATTCCCTAGCCTATTTTTAAATTTTCGTCTTGCTCATATTTATTATCAAAACAAAATGAAGTTTGGAAAATTTTCAGACGCACACTAACACACAATGCTCAAAGTTAAGAAATATGCGCGAGTAATTCACAGCGAATGACAAGTTCGATCATCCCGAAGACTACTACGAGTCTCTTACACGCTAAAAAAGCTATATTCGAATTAACGAAGTCACTCAGCGACATTGATAAAAACACTCCTTATTTGTTGATTATAATTTGACCTCAAACTTTTGGCGGTGAAACAAAAAATACAAGCATAATTAAAATATAAATATCAATGGCAACTTCTTTCAATTATCTAATGCATAAAACATTAAGATAAATAATAAAAATTACGTTAATTCAACTTACAATAAATAAGTTATAGTTCGATTACTAAATTAAAAACCGTTTCAATGTCGTTGAATGAGAACGCACATAAGAAAACGGAATAGTATTCCAGATGGTTTTAATTACTCTATCTTAAATAGTCACTCCAAGGATTTTTAATGGATCATCTTATTTTAAGAAGCACCTTCAGAATATCATAATTTCTGCAGTACTACTCAGAATTATTGATTATTTCAAGCTGTTTTCATCTTAATTTATTTCTTAATTAATGTATTTTTATTTTGTATCGACGTTGTTATATATCTCAAAATAATCGTTCCAACTTCTATATTTAAAGTTTACTTAAAAACCTTGGTAAGACGAAACGAGAATATGACAAATTTTAAGTATTTCATTTGTAGAAAACCATCAAGTCATTTCATACCTTATTCTGATTTATTTAGTTATTTTAGCCTAGCTAGGTCAATTATAGAACGTACATTATATTAAGAGGAAAAATAATTTTTGTATTAAATACCCAGAAAATTTAATTCTACCATTATTCTCCTAATATTAGAGCTTTAGTTAATAATTTTTTTATTAAATACCGAGAAAATTGAATACTACCATTATTCTCCTAATATTAGAGCTTTAATTTGTCACAAATAACAATGTAGTTTAAATCTATACTCGTATTTAAAATAAATGTGGAAAGCTGACTTACCAGAAATGTTAATATTTAATGATATTCTCACTATTTATAAGGATATTTACTAATTGTAAATGTAGTATCAAAAAATTACACTTGCATTGGTAATGCATCAAAGAATACTAAAACAGTGAAGATAATGAATTCAAATATCGATCTTTTGTGCCAATTTGAGATACTCATATATCATTGAGTTGTATAGAAAAATTCTTATAATTATTTTTTAATTTCTGCGCTTCAGTAGCCACAATGTACTCATACTGAATCGGAAGAAAACGACTTGGTAGTTGACTCCATTTTAGATTTACCAATAGCAATATATTTAACATTCAATTAATGTTGTTTATTGAAGTAGGCACAAACACGTTAGACCAGAAACAGGAAGACTTTATTTAGGAATAGAAATATAAAAACTAATATGTGTGAAACCTAACTGAGTTACCATTACCTATAATAAATAGTAGAGTGCAAATAATCACAAAGATGAATCGATAAGCATCATTAATCACGTATCTAAAACAGTGTAATTTTACAAAGCAAATACCATTTCAAATAAGACTGCTAGTGTATTTACTTTATAGGATCATTTCTTAATATTCATCATCATTCATAATCTTATTAAACATAATTAATAATAAGTCAATTGTAATAATGGCTGTATGTACTCAAACATAGAGATAATATTACTGAGTACAGTTTAGTAAATAGTTTATCAATAAATTTAAGATACATGCTCCTAAAGAGACTAATAATCACTTCAATTAGGATATCAAAATTAAAATTATAAATATGCTAAATTTATAAATAATTTAACTGAACAAAAAATATTTATAAGAAATATTTTTTCTTGAATATAAGATTTTACAAACTACTGCTTCAAAATTATTGTATAATAAAAAATACATGCACTTTTGTTTGATGGTGGAAACATTTTAAATTGGTAATTGCTACCGCACAATCAATGCTTCACAGATCCAAAGGACAACCGAACCTGAAACACGCTGTACGCTCTCTCTTTCTCTCTCTCTGTTCATCCCTGTTCATCGAAGGAACAATAATTCTATGAAAAAGTGTCACGTAAAAGCTATTCTCGTTTTGTAACGAAAACGTTTTACAAATTAAACTGTAAAAGGAAAGTGGAAATCTAGGAGATGGTTTAATAGCAGGCAACTATAATTATTTCAAGCCGGGCAATATTTTTAAAATCCACACTGTAAATTTTCATAACTTAAATCAATTAATATTGTCTAAAACATTTAATTTTTATATTAAATTATAAAAAAATATGTTTTTATAAACATAAATTTTCTTATAATTTAACAAAAAAGTAAATAAAAGAAAATGATAATGTACATGTTAATAAAGTAACAGATGAATTAAAATATGTTTACTATTGAAAGTAATATACATACCCGACTATAAAATAAAGAGTAAAAAGGATTTAAATGGTTTGAAGGAAACATCACATCTTCCAATCATACTTTTAAAATAATTGTAAAGGATTAGGGGAGCAGTGGGATTATGTGTGAAGAACTCCTTAAAAGATAAACGATAAAGATCTCCTAGCGAGATTAGGATGTCGCTGTAACGATTGGAGGATTAACGACGTCAGGTTCACCAGCGCCATCTGCTACTGCTTTCTTCACTTTGATAGATTCTTCGGCATCACCATTCTCTTTCGTTTTTTCTGATTCCTTACTAACTCCATTACTATGTAATTTCTCATCTGTAATATTATTCATGGAGTCACTATTTGTCGTTGTTCCATTCAATTTTGTACTCTCTATTTCTTTTGGTACATTATCTTCAAGTTTTACTTTGTTGTCCATTTCTTTTTCATTATTTATTTTTTTCTCTATTCCTGCATTTTCTAGTTCTTTATTATCTTTTAATTCGTCAACCTGTTCAATATCGATTTCAATTTTTTTCTCTATCTTTACTGCTTCATCAATGCGTTGTACATTCTCTTTATTTTCGCTTTCATCGATTTTATTTTCTATGGTTTTTGAAACCTTAGTTTCACCATTTTCCTTTATATCTTCCATAGGTGTTTTCTCTACTATATTGGCTTGTTTCTCCTCCAATTTTAGTTCTTCTTCGATTTTCGTAACTCCTGATGTTTTATCGATAATTTCAATTGCTTTTTCTGGTATTTCTTCCATAACTGTTTCAGCTATCTTTTCTGTAATTTTTTTTATCGAGATTTCTGTACCTTTTTCAATCATAGATTCAATAACTTTAACCATTACTATTTCAGAAGTTTTTTCTTTTTCTAATATCTTTTCTATTGATGTAGATTCTCCGACGTTATTTTTAACCGCGATATTAATTTCTTCTGTCTTTTCCATTACTGCTTCTATTTTTTCAGACTTGTGTTCTATATCATCTAATTTTTTCTCTACATCTGCGGATTTATTTTCTATTATAAATGCTTCAAATTTTAATTTTTCGTTCTCCATGTCTTTGTTTTCTGTATTTTTCGTGATTTTTTCCGCTCGTTTATTTGTATTCTTTTCTACAATTTCTTCTGATTTATCAGATTCTATCTTTATATCAATTATAGTATTTTCCTCTGGTATTGCTTCTTGTAACAATTTTTTGTCATTTTCTGCAGCTTTTGTCTTAAGTACGTTTTTATCTTCTGTTAAATTATCTGATTTTACTTCATGAATCATATCATTTTTTATTTCTTTAATATCTGTTTTTACATCATCAGTTGTATCCATGGGTTCATTTTTTAATTCGCTTGAAGTTAATTTTTTCCCCATGGAATCATCTTTTTCTTCTATTATATTATTACCTACTTCTACTTTTTGACGCTTGTTCGAGGTTTGAAAGGTCAATTCTGAAAAGGATTCGATTGTTTTAAACAAACCTTTTTCCTCGTCACTTAATTGTACGTTTCCCTTTCTTACAACAATAATAGTGGATAAACCTGCCCCCTTTGCAGCTTCAGCTTCTGTAAATTTAATAAACAAATTTAATTTTGTCTAAATCAAAATAAAATATAAATTTATCAAAAATTGCAATAAAATATTAAATTCTTATATATATATACTTATATTATATTCTTATTAGTAATTTTAATATTTACTATTTGAATTTTAAATACAATATTAAAAATATTAATTTTTTGTAATCGTAAATTTTTTTAAGTAGCAAAAAATAACTATAATTTATATTGTACCTTTTATAACATCGGTAAGAAATAGTATGTCTGATGATTCAAAACCAATGCTTTTAAAAATATTTTTGTAACTTTCTATCTCT
Source organism: Ceratosolen corneri (assembly GCA_030522565.1). Classification (NCBI taxonomy): domain Eukaryota; kingdom Metazoa; phylum Arthropoda; class Insecta; order Hymenoptera; family Agaonidae; genus Ceratosolen; species Ceratosolen corneri. The sequence continues at coordinate 205,449 of JAPYYT010000013.1, read as the reverse complement.
TGTTTTGGGCCTATATTAGTATCAAAATGACCACTAATGTACTACAAAAAAAGAATCTTTTGTTAATAATAAAATATGTTTATGTAACATTTTAAAAGTCTTAAATACCTTCAGTAAATCTCCTCGTATTGAATTTTCAAATAATAGTTTCTGTGCTTCAACACTTCCGCTTGAGTAAATATAAAGTCTTTTGCCATTATTTGTCCATTCTTCAAATGCTTTTGGAACATCGTCATAAACACTTTAAACGATACAAATTATTAAATTTCAATATTAAAAGAAAAGATATTTATTAAAAAAAATATACGATGAATAAAGTCTTGTCAATAAATATTTTCAATTTACTTTTATCGCAAAATAAAAAATAGTAATATTTATTCAGAAATGTTTTTAAATCAATATTCATTAAATAAATTACTTAGTTTAACGTGGATTAAATAACGTTAAAGAGAAATTTTAAGGATTTAAAAATTATTTATATTTTTAAACAATTTATCTTTGATCTTTTATAAAATCTCATAATATACAAATGAGCATCGGCATTTGGTTTTATTTAAATATATGCAAATGTATATTTATTGAAAAATGATTGATAAAAATTTAACTATTTTTTATCATATATATTTTATTTTTATTCGTTTTTTTATTGGTTATAATAAATAAATTTAGTTATTTTTCTAAAAATACGGTTAAACTTCTGATACTACTCATTTTTTTATGAAAAAGATATGTAACAATAATTATTTTATAATGAAATTTATTTCAGTATTTTTTAATTGTCTTATTTACTTAATACTAATAATATTAACTAATAACAAAAATTATGTATTTTGAAATTCACATTATATGAAAAAATATATATATAGTCACTTTCATTGTTACAGTACTACTAATATATTTTTAAAATTTTTTATTTATTTATTTTGTTACAGTACTACTAATATATTTTTTAAATTTTTTATTTATTTATTTTTTTTAATTATTTTATTTTATTATTTTTTATTATTTATATTGTTTTTCTTTTAATAAATAATCATCATTATTTTAACAAATATATTATTTTGGTGAAAGAAAGTATGAGTTTTTTGGAATCCTATGTTTCAGTATTTTTCTATTTACTGAATAATCTAGATACAACTTTTCTATATTATATATTATGGATATGTAGGCATATCTTTGGAAAATACTAATGTAATTATCTTTTTAAATAAGTTTTTAATATAGTACATTATTAATATTGTTTCATAAATAAATTGTTTAAATGCATTATATAATTATCATAATATATTTAATGTGGATAAATTCTGAAATAAATAATTTACAAAAATTTTAAAATAAAAGTAATTATTCAATTACATTACTATTTTTTAAAAATAGATGTACAATGTTAGTTTTTATTAAAAAATAAAAAAATGTATTATTTATAAAAATTAATAAATCAAAACATTATCTATGTATTTAATTGAATTCTGATTCTAATTATTATTTTATAATATTCCAAAAAATTAAAAATATTAAAAACTATAATTTTTTTAGATATCATTTATTAAACTATGATCAATTTTATAAATAAATGATTTTTTACTTATTTTATCATGATAAATTAAAAACTTAAACCAAAAATTAAATTATATATTACATAATTTAATTTATTATAAAATACAAAATACTAATTATATTTTGTTATTTTTTTTTAAATTAAAAACAATAAATTAATAATTGTACACAATTTTAAATTTTAAATAAGATTAAAATTAAATTTTTTTACTCAAATAAATAATTATTATACTACTATTATATTATATGCTATTATAAATTATTGAATACAAATTCTTTACGTTTTATTATTTTATCATATACATATGCATTTGAAGAATATTACTACAAAATATAAATTTTCTACAATTTTCCTAAATATATTTTTATTTTAAATATTTGATAGTTTATTTTATAAACTGTAATGTATTAAGATTTTTAAAAGTTTATAATGAAATTAATTTTGTAAACAAATATTCTTATATGTGATAATTAAGTGAGCCATTGGGAATAATATTCACTTTACATATCGAAGAATGTATATCATGTATGTAAATACTTATAGATATAGATAACATATACATATAGTATATTATACTTGATATTATATATCACTTATTTGATAAGTATTTTTAAATTTGTTCTTTTATTATTCTTAACTTTTAACAGGATAAATTGTATAAAAAATTAAGTACTCTAGAAAAATGTAATATCTGATTATTTTTTAAATAAATAAAATATTTATTTAAAATTTGGTTTTTTACAAAATAATTTAAAGATATTTTCATTATATTAAACAGTGATATTCTGAAAAATTTCATAAAAAATAAAAAAAAAAAAATAGAAAAATGAAAAATATTAATGTTTTAAAATTTTATTTACGAACAGAATTAAAAACTATAAAAATAAGTGTTTTCAGTCTATAAAATTAGTAATACATTCAATAGAAACTTATTACTTTTGAATCCTATAAATGAAGCAAAAAGCTCATATTTACTTTGACTTTTATCAATATGTAATACTCTTAGATGAAAATATTATTTTTTTATTTTTAAATTAATAACTTATAAAATTACTGCAATTTAATTTCTATGTTATTATCTATGTATTTATCTTCTCTTTTATACTTACACTGAATATATTTTAATAAAATTAATTAAATTAATTAATAATCTTATTCAGACACTATTTGAATTAAAAAAATTAAATTAAAAAGAAAGTTTTGCTTTTAGAAAATACATGATAATAATAATAAAACAATAAAAAAAAATTATGAAAACAAAGATGTAATGATATACTAAAAATATAAACAAAAAAAAATCTGTATTAAATATTGAACAACTGACGTTAAGTTATTTTTATGTAATTTAATAATTCGTTCTATATAAATAAAACAAAATTGTAAAGAAAATGAAGTCTTTTAAAATCTCATATATAAATTCATTAAGTTTTGTATAATATATTTATTATTTTTTGTTATAAGTTTAATTAAATGTTACAAGAAAATAATCATACAAGTACATTCCTATATGCATATACTGTTTATTGCATTACAAACATTCAGTATATAATTTTTAACTTTGCTTACATTTAGAATACAATAGTTTTTCTTTAGTTTTTAAAACTATTTTATTATTTTTTATAACGTTTTTTTTGACCTGGATTTATGAAAAATTTCCTGTAAATTTGTGACATACATTAATATATCAATATTAATAACTTACTTTTCATTTTATAATGTGGAGAATTGAGTATTGTATTTATATGTATTATTTTAAAAACTAGAAAAAATTATCCAATTTTTATTTTTCAATGTTATAATAGATCAGAATTCTTGTGCAATAGTATTTTGAAAAATAGTATATAATCATTAAATAGAATCAGATTCATTATCAGGAGTAAAATGTATCTTATCCATATGTTGAACAAATACCACAAGTTACTTAAATAATTTTTATTTTAGAACTAATTTATTATAAAAATTATAATATAAAATAACATATCATTTTGCAATATACATGGGTATATTTATATTTAAATTATTAAATAATTCTGTTATTTTAAAGTTCATTTTCAGTTAATGAAATGTATTCTTTAATGTTCAACTTACTGTCCCTTGATTGGCTTGTATGCTGCTTTCCATATATGTCCTTGTAATTGCTTCAATGCATCAGTTTTACGATCGTTATTCATTTGCCAAAGAACATATTGAACAATAGATTCTTTTATTTCATCTTCTGTACCTTCTTTAATTGGTATAAAACCATCAACTTTCTTCTCCTCGTCTTCCTTAGCCTAGTAAGAAAAATAATTTAAAAAATAAACAGTTCGTTCAGAATTGAGCATTGAATTTAATAACATAATATAAAATACCAAAACCATTTTATTTTATATAAAATTGTTTATATTAGTAAATTATAAATATTTCAAATTTACAGAATTATAAAAGAATTAAAAGGAATGTTATATTTTAAAAAATATATAACTATTAAAATTTGAATAATCGAGTATTTTTTCATTAAAAGTTGTAAGCAGTTTATAAAACACTGTTACTCTTAATACTAAAATCATTTGTATACTTACAATTTCTGTCATTTATAATTTATTAATAATTTTTAATTTATATATTGATAACAAAATAATAATATTAAATTTGACTACAAACATATTATTTTTAAATAATTTCTTTAATAATTTCATCATTTTCTATAATATATAAACACATTTAAAAAATTTTAATATCACATTAAGTTATTTATGCATAAAAATATTATTACATTAACAATATTATTATATTAAAAATAGTATCTGCAAGAATATTTATAGTTACTACACATTATACTTTTTACATATAGACATAAAATTATTACAAAATTTGTTTAAAGTTTTTTCCTATTGAAAGCATTTGTATTATATAAAATAAACATTAACATTAATTCCTTTACACTAATAATGGTTAATAGAGAAACTATATATGTAAAACATTGGATAATTATTTTTTCAAAACATTTTTACTGAAACCTACTTTAAACATATCATATTAATTTGTCTTTAAATTTTTTAATTTATATTCACTTGGGTAAAGAGATTTAAAGGAGATTTAAAGCATAGTCGAATAGCTAGCTTTATTTTATACGTAACCACAGTGTCTGCAATTAAATATTGTTAAAACGCGATTGTAGTTACATAATATATAATATAGTATGGTTGTACAGTACATAGTCTAAATTATGAATATTTTAAATTCATTTAAACTCCCATGTTATATATATGTCAGTTTTCACGAGTTTTTGAGCATCTGTTTTTAATATCAATTTTTAATAATTTTAATATTTTTATATTATTTATGTAATATTATTGTGACGATATTTTTAAACTACTAGAATTAAAAAATTTTTTATTTACCTGTTCTTTCAATTTAGAAAAATCTGTTTGGAATTCTTCATCACTCCATTTTTCGTCGACATGCTTCTTTAAAAACTCCCGCACGTATGGAAAAAGTGTATCCTGTGAATTGAAGATATAATAAAATTTTTGAATTTTGTAATATACAGAACTAAAAGAAATTAATATTTAAACCCTTACCAGAATTTAATTAATATATTTTTTATTAGAATTTTTAAATATTATAATTAATCCCTTAAATAATATTATTATTTCGAAGGCAATCCTTATATATAAAAAATAATAATTCATCCTTATTTTAACAAGTTTTAATGTACATGTGTAAACAATGAAAACATATAGAAATTGATGAATGAATTTAACAAATTTTCTTTTGCCTAGGAATGAAAGGCCCATTTTGGATTTTTTCATTCCTTTTCTGATTACAGTAGATTTAACTGACTATATAATTTGTTTCGATTTTAGATGTCCATAGACAAAATACAATATTTAAAATTATGTGACGACAGGAACATAAGCTTTTAAATTAAGTGAACAATAGCGACGATTTTTTCTCAAGATGTCATTAAATGAAATGGAATTATCAAAAAATGTCTATTAAAATCAATTCAAATTAGGTATCAGATTATATATAAATGGAGGGAAAGAGAAAAAGAGAGAATAAGATGAAGCATAAGAAGGGGTGGCTTCCCGTATTGAAACCGTTATATGCAGAAATGGCTTCTCCATTTTCTACTTTCGTGGTCTAGCAATAATGAAAAATAAACAAAAATATATGTAGGGCCATAGAATTTACACTGTAATACGAATAAAGCAGTGTTAAAAAGCTGAAAATTCGTAGCCATACTGCTCTAATGATAAGCAGTTTATTCCTAATAAGCAGACCACAACAATCGACCCCGTATGAACCGGCATCACTGTTGCGTGCTCGTAGAAAACCGTACACGTCTGTGAAAATGTTTGGTGGAGATTGTCAGAAACAGGCGGACACTTTCCTGACTTTCCCTCATGAAATTTTACAAGATTAAAGCTACTTCTAAATCATACTATCAGAGTAATTTGTGAAAAACGGACGAAAACCGGGCGGCATTTTTCGCTCCAAGGCCGTCAAAGTGCGGCAGGGTGAGGTGAGACGCCATGAATCAAACAGGAATGCCCGTTCATCTCATTTTGTCGTTCATTAACCCCAAAGTCCGTCACCGACTTACCTGGACAAAACTGATGCTGGATGTAGTGCCTTCGATATCCAGAAGGATCACAGACTCTTTAAGCACCAAATCCATATCCTGAGTAGCACTGCGCTTCTCACCAGCCATATTTCAACGCACTATCTCTTGACTCAGTAAAATGTGTAACGAATGCCCGAAGTTTCGTATTTTAATTATAGGTTTTTGCAACCGTGTGCTTTTCTATACCTATTATTCGAGTACAAATAAGGGAATGACGTCAGAAATAATAATGAAGGTCACTAGGAATCTTCCCTGTCACGTTCACAACTTGTAAAGTTTTTCAAGGGAGTATGGAAAGATAAACGAGTGCGCGCACTAAAGCGAGAAAGAATGAAGGAAAAAATTAAAGAAGGAATAGATAAAACTACAATAGCACTCTGCTTTGCTTCTACTCAGCTCTTCCTCTGCTCCTGTTCTGCTCCTACTCTTGCTCTACTCTTGCTCTGCTTCTGCTCTGATCCCGTTCTGCTCTTTAAATTTCTATGACGCTTTTTTAATGGTTAACGTCTATGTATTTCACTCTCAAGAATATTATTTTTAATGAATAATATATTTTTAAAAATATTACTTTTTTTTAGTTTTATTTAATATAATTGATTTTTTTATTTTTACCATAATTGCTATTATTTAAATTTTTTATCAACTAATTAACTTTTAACTTTTGGTTGATATACTGTGCTGCGTATACTACAAATAAATACAGTTTAAATTATTGTACAAACCAAAATTTCTTCTATTTTCTAATAAAATTATACAAAAAAAGTCTTCCAATTTTAATCTTTATTATTAACATTCAACTATATTACATAGAGTGCAAAATGTTTCATCTATATTTTAATTAATTCAAAAAATTTCTATGAAGTTCAATATTTGTTTAAAATGACATTAAAAATTTAGTTTTATTGTAAATAAAAAGGTTCGTTTATGTTTCAAATATTCATTAAATAAAATAAATATTGATATTCTTATAGAATGATTCAAATTTTATTTTTGTAAAATCTTTAATTAAAAAAGAATTATTATTTAAATTACTCAAAATTTTTCTGAAATTTTGATAGTATATTTAAAATTTTATTTTTTTAATTTTTAAAGTTGTAATGTATTTCCATTAATATATATATATATATATATATGATAATAATATATCGTGTTATACTACATCTTAAACTGAGTCAGCATATATCTTAATATTATAATTTTTAAGCATCTTGTATTTGCTATTTTTTAATGATGGAATTTCCATGGAATATTAATTAATCATTATATATAATGAGATACATTAAGGAATTTGTATTTGGATATTATTAATTTTAATAAATCATATATGATACAATGTAACGATTACTTGTTATATTAACAAATATTTATTATTATTATTATTATTATTATTAACAAATGTTTCATTTGAAACTGATTAACCAATGACTTTCTAATAGTCATTATATTCATTAAATTACTATTTAGTAAAAAATTCGGTCCAGTTAATAACTTTTACTTATTACAGTAAAACTTCATTACAAAAATTAAATTCAATATACATATTAATTAAAATATTAGTCCATTTACATAATATGAAAGAAACTTTATATTACACAAATAACTACTAGTGTTTTTTAGCTTTTATTTTAGAAATTTTTCTTATGAGTTATGTTAAACCAATAAATATATAAATTTATTATATTATTAATGAATGATATAATCAATTGATAATTTTTTATCAATTAATCATTATAAGCCATAATTTTTTATCTATGACTTTTTATAATATTGCATAAAATTGAATATAAAACAAATTTAGAATTAATATGATTTGTTTAAAAACTATTCAAATAATTCACACACTTATATCTAAATGTGCGTGCGCAAGTTTAATAAACATGTTTTCTTATACTATTGCATATTGTTCATACAATAATTCTCGTACTTTGTAATAATCTTCAGAAAGACATCCTTCTAAAATAATTTTACCTGCTTCATGCTAAAATACAATATTTAGTTATATTAACATGTTTATTCTACAAAAATATTAGAGAAAAATTACATACTCTTCTTACTGCAATTGTATTATTACAACACCACAAAACACCGCCGCTAAATTCGGATGGAATATTAGATTTATTTAAAATTTGTTTAAAATCCGATAATTTTAACTCATTAATAAATGCGGTTTGATGGCTTGGAATCTATGAACAAAATACATGTTTAAATTTAGTAATTAAAAAAAAAATCAATTTATTAAATATAATATTTTAAAATTGAATTACTTCATTAAGTGGTAATGGTTCTAAAGTAAGTATTTTTTCTGCTCTACTAATAAAATCTTCATTTTCATTATTCATACAAACATCACGGCATACTTGTTCACGTGCTGTTACTAAAGCATCCACCCAAGCTACTTCTGAGTCACCTTTTCCCCGAGAAAAATTTAATCCAGTTACTAAAGCATCTGTCAAACGAACCTACATTCAGAATGTTAATAATTTTTTTTAGTGATTTACAATATGGAACTTTGTACATTATTAGTCATATTAATTACTTGATAAATATGCGTTTCAGTTGTAGCATCCAATGTTTCACCCCTAGCAGGAATAAATACGCGTGCACCAACATTTTGTGCCTGTTGAGCAAGTAATTCTGTATCTTTGGGAGAACCTCTGACTAAAACAATTCTTCTAGGTCGTAATTGTGCCAGAATTTTTTGTAAAGATTCACCGTCAGATCTTCCTTCAAAATCTATATAAGTTACTGAAGCATTTACAGCAATAGTACGGGTGGACTGAATGCATTTAGTTGGAACATCGCTAATATTTTCTGGATGTATAACTTGTTCTTCAATTTTCACTTCAATATTTTCTTTATTGTCCTCAGTTTCTGGTAATACTTCTGCTATTTTATAATCTTCAGATCTAAATGACACCAATCAAAGAATTATTTTTATAATAAATATTGTTTAGTTTATTATTTGAAATTTACCTAATTATTTCTCCGTATTCATCTACTTTTATCTTATCTTCTAGAAAGGGAAACATTGGATGTTGTTTTTTACTTTGTTTGAAGAATCCTGGTTTATGTTCTTGTTTAACTAATAAATCATGTTTCCCTTTTGTACCACCTACTTCTATCTCATCTTCGGATTCTGAACTTATATCTGCAGTTTCCCTGTAATAAATATTTAATAAATCATTTAACGAATTTTTTAAACTTGAAAGTAATCTTTAGTTTATTCTTACATTTTTTCTTGTTTTATTTGTTCTTGTTTCTGTTTTTCTTTTTTCTGATATTCATCTAATTCATTTCCTTCTAATCTCACTTTTTTTTTTATTTCTAAAGTAATATTTCTATTTCCACCATTTTCTACAAGATCTCGGGCAAGCGTACCTGGAGATGTTCTACTTGTTATTATAATACTATTTTGTGGATTACTGCACCATTGTAAAAAAAGATCCCGAGAAAATCCACATTCCATATCTGGAGTACTAGCTAATACAACCTATGTAAATATAAATAAGTTGATAAAAAATCTTATTAAATATATCATGCATAAAGATAAATTAATTTTTTAATGTGTTATACGCAAAAAAAACGAAATTTACATAATCAAACATTTATATTGTTACTGTAATATTTGTATATATGTGTATAAGTTTTATATTTTAAGCAAATATAATAATAATTAGTATTGATCATTAATAGTTGAATTTTATTAGTAATGATAGAATCAAATCATTTATTAAATGCTTACCTTTGGACTAGGAACTTGATTTAATTCAGCCATACTATGACACAATTGTAAATGTTTAAATTGAAATGGATTGTTTCTTGCACCTTCAAAACTTTTCATTAATTTATCGCTCATCCATTCAATTTGAGATTTTGCAAATTCAACAACATTATAACTAACATTATTTAATAATGCCAATGAATAAGCAAGTAAACCAGATTCTTTATTTCGCCATAATTGATCCAACATATGAGCTAATTCCAAAACTCTACCAGCAGTATCAACACCTACAAGAACATTTCCTCCACCACGAAGAGTTTGAAGAATGTTTGCTAAAAATATGTATAATATTGTCGTTTATATATTAAATATTCTTTTAAGATTCCAATTACTCAAAAAATTACATACATCTTACATATAATAATGCTGGTTAGAAACTCATTTTTGTCAATATTACAATTATTTTTATTAAATAATTAAATACATAAATATTATATATTTTTTTAGATACTAATAATTATTGTATAACTAATATAACTAAAATATAAATATAATTATTTACTTATACTGACTCATTAATTTTTCATCTCTTGTTCGACGTCTAGCCTGTTGGTATGTAGCATTAAAGCTATCTGTTATTAATAATGATGGTCTTTGTAGTCTTTCTAATTCACAACCATTTAAATGTCTCTCTTTTTTATGATTAAAATCAACTGCATATATAATATCTTCTTCGCCAACTTTAACAATTTTCCATATAGTTCCACCTATCATATGACCAGCTGGTAAAGGAGTTAATGTGACACCGTAACCTTTACCTTTCATTGATATGCTTTGATTATATTTCAGTTGAACAATTTTGTCAAAAGCTGCATCAACATCATCTAATGTAAATAAGGTAAAATCTTCCATATTATGGCGAGACTACAAAGTAATTAAAAATCATAATCATATAACACGTTATAAAATTTAAAGTGGATAACAAAAAACGCACCTGATAAATATCATACATAAACATTTGACCCATTTTATAAACTGGTATTGTTGCATATATAGGACAGCTTAAGCCACATTTTCCTACTAAATAAGGTAAAGCTCCTAAATGTGATGGGTCTGGATAAGATAATAATACAGCATCAATTTGATTAACATGCCTATAAATTAATTAATATTATACATTATTCAAATCAAAATTTAAATAATAAAATTAAATGAAAATGTACCTTTTTAATTCTTTAATAAAATCTTGATCAAAATTTTCATTCCATCCACAATCTAATAAAATACGTAATTCATCAACTTGTAAAATATAGCAAGGAGGTGATTCATCTAATGCTCCAGAAATCGCATGTAATTTAATTATTGAAGTCATTGTTTATACATCTATAAATAAATAAGAAATATCTAATTATCTTACAATTAATAATATTAAAAAACTATTTAAATTTAATATTTAAATATGTCATATTCGTAACAATTATTATTTTTAAATATAAATTTATTTAAAAGATATATTATTAAACGCAAGATTTTTCATATAATAATAAAGAATATATTTGAATTTTTCAATAAAAATTTTAATATTTTTTAAATAAAAATAATTTATAAAATAAAAATATATAAGTTTATAATTCTATGATTTTATAAAAATATCTATTAACTTATATTAAAGAATAAAAAATAAAGTACTTTGTACTAAATAAATAAAAATATCAATATATTCATAAATGTAAACATTATATTCAACTGAATTATATAGGATAATAAAATTGGTATCGATACACCGTATTTTTAAATTTAAATAGCACACAAAATAATAAATCCATGATTTTTTAATTATAACAATAGTTTACCATATTAAATGCAGCATTAATCTATGTTTATTACTATATTTATCAATAAAAAATAAATACAAATAAATAAACAATTAGAAATGTTTGTTGAATATAAAAAATTCAATTGACAATGATGGCTTACGAGTTTATCATTTCAGTTGCTTGTCGGGCGGCGTTCCGGCGCTAGTTTCGCTAGTATAATTCTTTCTAGAATCTCGGAATTATTTTAAAATAAAAATTGAATAAAATAAGGGTTCAAAATCATTCTTGAAAATAATCTTATGAAATTAAAATCAAGAATTATTTAACTTTTATATTGATTAAATAAATATATCTTAACTTGAATTTAATTTTATTACTTCCGATCTGCGCAGAAGTACAAAATATTCATTGGTTGAAACATTGTATAATGTAATTTTGCTGAAATTTGACGGTCACGGACTTTCAAAATAAGTGCATTGAAAAAAGCGTATACGGTAAAATAAATATTTATTTCAATTTGTTATTTATATTTCATATTTTATATAAAATTAATTGATACATATTGTATATAGTCAAATAAAATCAACAGCTATGTATAAGGTAATTGTTTCCTGTCATATCTGGTCAATGATGCGTTTCGATACGTTACATCTTTTTACTCCCTCTCTTGTGCTTTTAGAAAATTTAACGAGAAGGAATACAAGTGCCGTAGAATATACTAAAGAGCGAGATAAAGTTAGGCAGACTTCCGGCAACGCCATTTGCCTATTTCTCTGGCGGTTGCGGTTCTCTTTTCTACGTAGGTTTTGTATGCTTCAGTGGAATATTTTGTTCACAGAATTGTATATCGGACATAGGGGTAATTTTTCCGTAACATTGGATCAATACGTAAGTAGATTTCCTTTTATAAATTATTAGTATTAATACATTAACGAGAAATTTGTATTGATGTAAGTAGATGCTAATTTTTCGGTGACACTTTATTAGCGGTCAATCGTACAAAATTTTCGTTGTTTGGCGGAGGGATAAGAGGAGAATAAACTGATCCAGTTGTTACGTCTCAAAATCATATAATTCGAATTTTGCTTATAATTATTATGTTCATTAGTTTTGTATTCAAATAAATTATAACTTTTCCATATTGTATGTAATTAAAAGAAATTAAGGTAAATTTCTTTAAGAGATGGTGACGACTATCGACGCGTCGCGCAACGCTTTTTTTCCCCACTCCTCTCGTCCGTTCGTCTTTATACATATGCGTTAGCGTCGCGTCGCTCTCTGAAAGTTTTATTCTCTGTCTCGATCTCAAGGCCTCATTCACGGTAAAGAAAAATCAGCCGCCTGGATTTACCCGAATTTATTCGAGTGAGAATCTCAAGCATATTTTCGATCAATTCGAAAATGAATAATCTGGTTAGTATAAATACTTTTTTATATTGCCTTTATTATTGATTAATGTATAGTTACTCGTTTGAAAGTATCTTTCAAAGCTATTGTAATGTAACAATTCTAATTATAACGATTTTTAATTTAATTTAAAAATAAAATCTTGGATTCTCTTCGTTTTAGTAATTAGTTTAAAAGTTTATAATATTTTAAATATTTTATGCTATTTTATTTAAAGTCAGTATTTGAAGACATTTTTTCCTTTATACATTATGTTTATATCTGTTAAAAATTATAATAGTTTTGCCAATAAAAATTAAAACAATTTATTATACGAAAAATATATAAAAGTATTTTTATCATTTAATTAGAAATTTTTTAATAGTTTAAAAGGAAATAAATTTTAATTGAACGATTTAATACTGCAGTTTCATTAACGACGCGCCGCTTATTTTTAACCTAACAAAATTGTATTTAAAAAAAATAATCTGCTGTTTTATAGTAAATTTTTTATTTTAATTGCGGTTATTTTTGATAAGTAAATGGGGAATATTTTAATTTTTTAAAGAAATACGGTATAATAAGACAACGTATAAATAAAACCAGTCCAAGTGCATGCTGTGTATTATACCATGCATCTGTAACAACACACAAGTTCTTAACAAATATTCGTTTAAATTTAAGTACTTTTCTACATCAATTCTGCAATATGAATTTGCTGAATGGGTTTGTAAAATACATGTAATGTAATTTTAAAATTGATATATCATAAAACAAAATTTTTATTGAAATTTAAATTAACTATTTTATTGATACACAGTCGTAAAGTTATAATAAATCTTAGTACTTTTACACTACTAGAAATATTTTTAAAAATGAATTAGAACATTTTATTAAACTATGGGTAAATTATAAGCATTGAATATCACCATTTTTAGATTGAAAATACTTTTAATAATTAATGGTAATATTTATATCAACTAATAAATACAAGTGTATATATTGGCTCAAAATTTGTTAAATCTTATGAGAACACAATTTTAATGTGACATTAGATTAAATTTTAAAAAAATAAATTTTGTTTAATTACAAATCAAATAAAAAACTATAAAAAATGTACATCATTATTAAATATAATTAAAATAATAAATACAAGTAATTTATGTAGTAATTATTAATAATTGATACATTTGAAAGAATGATAGCTAAACAAATTATGAAACAATGTATACTATAGATTTATAATTCGTAGATATAAAATTGTTTGTAAAAAATAAAATTTTAACAATTTAAATTGTTTCCAGTTTTGTTAATTATATATTTTTTATAGAATTTTAAAATGAAATATTTTTATTATAAATATAAGTTAAATCCGTCTAATAATATTAATGTGAAAGATATTTTTTATTTAATATATATTTAATAAATATATTTTTACAACATAAAATTATATTTTAAAGGTATATATTTTGCATAAAATACCATTTATATGAATTTTATGATTAATACATTAATAAAATAAATAAATGAAATATTTTATATAAAGAATTTCTTTTTCTAATAATCTCAATTTTGCATATTATTTTTAGTTTTAACTACTAATTAATATTTTTTTTTCAGAAAATGGTTTCTCCAAGTTCGCCGGTAAGAATTCATAAAAGAATCTTAAGTATTTACATTTTATAGTATATAATAATTTTGTTTTTCAATGTGTTCACTGAATTAAATAGTTTTAAAATATATAAAGCTACTTCAATTAATAATTAGTTTTTATAAACTTACAAATGGTTTATACCTTTTTAAGAATTAATTATTATTGAATTGTTGGTCTACAAGTATTTTTTTTACAAATTTTTAATACAATTTTTATATAGTTTCTGTTCTGTTATTAAAAAATAAATAAATATAACTGAAGTATTAGTTCATTAAAGAATTTTAAAAATATTAAATTTAAAAAATATTTAGTTCAAAATTAACTACACGTACATTTATAGTTATTAAAATTTAAAATTGTTAATTGAAAAAAAAATTTTTATTTTCCTAATTGTACTTTATAAAACCTTAATCTAACAATAATTAATTTATATAATGAAATTATCTATATAGATTATACAACTTCATTAACATATTTTTTAAGATTTTATTTAACTAATTAAACCTATGTAATATAATTTTACTTGTAATATATAGTTATAAAGACTTGTTAAAGTTTTTTTACTTGAAATACAAATAAAGAAATGCTTCGTTGTTTTTAATGTCAATAATAAACAAGTTTATTTAATTTAAATTAATTTTCAAAGTAACAAGTTTTTTCAGTCTAATGCAACTGATATTATAAAACGACTTTTTTTATTAATGTATATTAAACTATGTTAAAATAGTAGTAATAAACTTTAATGTAGTACATGTTGAATATTTTATTACACTATAAATTCATTTTTACACAAGATTATGATAAAAATAATTGTTAATAGCAATTGCTTTCAAATAATTAAACAAGTTTTAGCTCAATATTTTTATTACTTATGTTTTCATTAATATACAGATCACATAAACAAAATGAGTTGAGCAAGATTAAATGTCTTGAACAGACATCATGCTTTGCCAACTTTAAAAGCATGATCAATTTTAAAAGAAACAAATAGCTCAAGAAAAGAAAATGTAAAATTATTTTTAAAAGCTGTTAACTTACGAATTGTTGTCCTGTTGTTACCTAGAGGAAAACAAAGATCTTCGTCGGTAGACTACCAGAGAATTGTAAGAGCGAGGAACTGCGCCACTTGTTCCTACGTTTCGGCGAGGTGACCGAGTGTGACGTGATGAACCGCTACGGCTTTGTACACATGGCTCGTGAGGAGGATGCTGCAGAAGCAATCAGATCCCTCCACAACACAGTGTTCAAGGGGGCTACCATTAACGTTGAGCAGTCAACCGGCAAATCGCGTGGACGCCGAGATGATAGGCGCGGTGGCCCCATGCGCGGTGGCAGAGGAGGACGAGATGGAGGCCGCGATACTCGTCCCGGTCCGTATAACGACAGGAGAGGTTTGTTGAAATACACCGCGTCGTTCGTAACTTCTGAAAGAAAAAATAAATTTTTTTATCGATTCGAATATAAAGTCGTTTACCGTACTTTTTACGAGCCTTACCGCGTTTTCGAATAGAGAATTGTACAACGTGTCGTATTTAAGATTATTACCCCGTGTTTAAGCGTTTGTACTTATAAAACTAATATTATGCAACTAAAACAATTTGTGTGTGAGTATGTGAAAAAGAATATTTGATTATACTTTTAAAATAAGCTAATGAAACATTTAGTAATGTAATGAATTTATACAAAACGAATAGAATAATATTTACTATTATATATTTTTTTTAGAATATGAAAATATTAATTTAAATAAATTTGTTGTTTAAACTTCAAATAAAATTCTTATTTTATCACTAAATTTTAAAATAATTTTAGAAAATCTAAAATTTCAAGTATATATTTGTTTTCTGATTGAAATTATTTACATATATATTATACAATACAAGATACTAATTTAATCAAGTAGATTTGTATAATACAATACTTACAAAATTTGTTCTTAATATATTCATTTCATTATATTTTATAAATTTAGATTTTATTTGGGTCATACATGTTTGCTTATAAAATGCAAATAAAAATATTTATGTACATAAAATTTTTCTACATTATATTACTACAGTTAGATATAGCATATTTAAGAACCAAATTTTAATTTGAAAAATAAATATAACAGTAATAATTTAATAATAAATTTAATGCTAACATACTTTATTATACATATTTTTGTGATTATATAGAGATAATTTTTTTCAACAGTTATTGTAGGTGTTGATTAATATTGCTTTTTAACATCATCTGTAGACATCGTGTTTTTTTTCTTTCCGTATTTTATAATCTAGTATACTACTAACATTACTAATTTACAATAAATAATGTAAAGTAAGTAAAAATGGTTTCTAATGCATATAAATTAGATTGATGTACGCTCGTATAAAAAAGGTATAATGTACAATTTTTTGATAAAAAACTTAATATTAACTGCATGGCTCTTGGTAATGACTAATTTAAATTACTATATGGTAATCTTTTTTTATTAACTAAAAAAAGTTCAACTACAATAACTTACAAGTTGATATTTGACTTGCCATTCGTCTTTTATAACTTGCATAAAAGTATATTAAATTATATGAATTTTCACTTATCGTTTATTTTGTATAAAATGAAATTAATCTAATTTTATGAATAGTTTATAATAGAAAATATTAACATTTAATTTACAAACGTTTAAGCTCAAGTAATAATCTGTCTTTCAGTTGACTTTACTCGAGATAATTAAAAACTGTTCGTCGTCCGAAAACCAGTATATTAAAAACTTAATAAAGAAAAACAAATAAAAAAAAAAGAGAAAACACGAAGAGCAACGAATTAAAAATAAAGCGAGACGATAGTTAGTTAGGGGCTTTAATGTAATTCGAAAACCTAACTGCATCTCTCCAATTAGTAATCAAAAAGCAATGAAGAATTCCCCTTTTTTTCTTGTTTCTTGGATGGCGCACATTTGCCACTGCAGTACTTCCAATACATAACGTTGGCTATGACGGATCGGCCGCCGGTGGTGGCGGATACACAGATTATAACAGAGGCGGTGGTGACTTCAGTGGTCGGGGTGATTTCAGCGGGGGCTACAATGACCGAGGAGGTTATGGACAGAATGTTGGCGGCGCCGCGATGGGATATACATCAACAGCACCAATGGGTGGGTATGGGCCAGCTGGTGGTGCGGTTGGAGGCTACGGACCCACAGGCGCTGTAGATTACGGCAGGACCGACTACGGCAGAACGGCTGATTTCGGTGCGCGAACAGACTATGAAAATCGAGATTTTCCAAGTACTATATCTCTATTTCCACGTTTTTTATTCTTCAAGACCAGGAATGTGCTTGCAGATGTTGATCTGTATTTTTTGTATGCACAATCATTTATTGCTAACTTATATATATATTTTATATAATTATATTAAGTTATATTAAGATGATATACTGAAATTTTTATTTTTAATTATTTTTCATATAAACACAATTTTAATTATAATTTTATAATTGTACAGTGGTTATATTAAATATTATATATTAAAAATATTTAGAATGATACATAAATCATTTAAATATTGTAAATATTTAATTTTTAATTATGTTTCAACTAAATTTATGAATTATTTAACATTTTTAATTCTTAAGTTTGTGTAAATTTTATTCAATATTAGGTAATGAACCTTTAACATAGTTTTTAATACATTTATAGATTTAACGAAACAGTTCATTATGCAGTACAGTTGTAATACTTCTAGTATATGTAATTTATAGTCATGAAACCAAAATATTTAGGTATAATTTTCTATAATATTGGTTCATATTAAATATACATAAATAAATCAGAAAAATATCATTTATAGTTACAATTTTTTAATTTTTATTGATATTTAATATGCTGCTAAAATGGTACACTTATTTTTATTTTATATATAAATATAAAGTTGTATCAGTGACTGTATTTTTATTTGATTTAAAATTAAAATAACAAAATTTATATGTATAATCGTTTCTTTTAATATTTAAAATGAAATATATATGTTATTACAGTATTGTAATATAAATTTATAATAGTATATATCACTAAAATGTTTGATTTTGTAAGTCTTGAAGGATAAAGAACTCACCTAGAAATTCTAAATTTCTATTTTGATACTTTCCTGTAAATTTATTTTGTATCAAACAAAAAGATAGTAAAACTCAAATCTTTATTTTTAGGAATTATAAAATTATATTTTGTTTGATATAAAATTTATATTATATCTTGTTGAAATTTCAAAATATAATGACACTATAATTGTAAGATATAAAACATTGAGTTTTAAAATAATATATTATTTATAAAGTATAACTTTGTAATTTGTTAAATGATAATGTTATTAATTACAAAATATGTATGAGTAATAATTGTTTTAATTTTTACGAAATTAAAAATTAAAATATTTAATTTTATTGTTTATAATTGTAAGAATAGTCTTCTAAAATACTTATTTTTTATATAAATTGAATAAAAATAGTTTTAGAATTTTCAATGGATTTATTTTTAGTATTTTTAAATCACATACTACTTCATACATGAACATATAGATGGAATTTTTTTTTAATTAACTACTAATATTTATAATTTATGTTAAGATAGAATATATTGTACAAAATACACATATTATTTAAGAAAATTAATATTCATCAATTTCGTATTTCATACTTACAAATTTCTATGCATAAACAATTATTACAAAACATTTCTATTTAAGCAATAAATAAATTATTTCTTACATTAAAACATGTTCTGATATTCAAAAAATTCACAAATTATTTGACACTCGCATAAAACAATACTTCGATAGTACTGTTAAAATTATCTTGAATAAAGTCGCATTTAACGTTCTATTGACGAATAAAATAAATATGATCGTAAAATAAAATTGTATAAATAAGTTAACATGTGTTGAATGATTTGTAGTTTATAAGATTCAGATCTCATAGTTTCAAGAAAATCATCGTCAGTTATTGAATTGTATTCCTTGTGTGTACTAAAGCGGAGTATTCTTGGCAAACAGTGTGCGACTACTCGGTGGCAGGTGGCGGCATGGCAGGTGACTTTAACAGGGCTGCACCAGGACCCGTCGACTATGGCCGAACAGATAACTTTGCTGCTGGCAGGGCTGATGCGTATGCTCCACGTGCGGAGTATGACCGCACAGCGGCTGGGCCGATGAGAAATGGGAGTGGTGGTGTTGCTGCAGGTGGCTACGGGGCTGGATATGGTGATGTTGGGTAAGTGCTCTTCTTGTATTATTATTTACCTCGTTATCTGATTGAGCTATTGTCTCATTCAAGTTTTTTCTTTGACTGACATATTTATAAATGAAAGCATGTTTTCGATTATATATAATTCTAGTGAATTTCAATTCGACTTTCCTTTTACAAGGAGAGCAATAAATGTTAATTTATAATTTTTTTCCCGTCACCTACTAGCTGTAACAAATGGTGGACGCTTATTATTTCATAAATTTAATAATTACATCTCAATGAAAATATTTTTATGTAGTATTTTAAACTATAAGCACTTTTTTAATATTATTTGTTTTATAATAATGACCTAATCTAATCTGTTTCTTTTTCTTTATGTATTCTACTTCATTTATGTAATTCTGTTTTTTCATATATTATGAAACCTTTTAATTTTTAATTTTTATTCCTTTATATTTTAAAAATTTAATTTAATATTTCTTTACATATTATATTTTTATCATATTCTATCGCTCCAACATCAAATTTGCTATAAATAATAAGGCAATTTAAAAACACAGTTTGTAGCTTGGTACTCCAAGGATAGATCCAATAAATTTATAATAATAAGCATCAAATAAAGAACTTTATTTCATTGATATAGCTTAAAAATTCATTTATTTACAATAAAGTATCACTGATACTTTTGAAAAATTAAAATTTGTTATAATTGGATTATTATTATATCAGTCATTGTTGGATTGAATCTAGCTAATATTTCATTTTTTACAAGATCAAAGTTTACAAAATCAAATTTAATGTTGAATAGACCAATCAGTGGAGCACCGAGCTACAGTACTGGTGGACCTAGCTACAACACTGGTCCTGGTCCACAAGCAGATATGTTTAGCCGAAGAGCTGGAGGAACTGTTCCCAGTGGTGGATATCAAGTTGGAGGGTGCGTTAATTCTAGAAATTATTATTGCACTTCTACTTAAATGTTCTTAGATGTCATTGTTTTCTTTATTATTATTAAAAGAAATTTATTATGTATACTTAAAATAATTTTATTTTAATTTAATACATATTAATGTTAATGAAAAGATTTTAGTATTAAAAAGTAAATGGGACTTAAGTCTAAATTTTAATTGCTTTTATTTTTACATTACTTATATAATGCTTGTGTTAACAGGATGAGGTTTTGTTGTCCATTATTTTAAACACAGTTTAATTTAACTTTAATTATATTTACAATCAAAAACATTGGATGTGTTGTAAATAAATATTAAATTTTATGTAATTGATATCCAAATTTGCATTTTCATTTGTTTATTTTTTAGTTTTTACATATATTTAAGAATTCATAAAATATTAGATATTTTGCAGTATAGTTTTTTGTATAAATAAATCCATAAATGATATTTTATTTATATACAATTCATGATTTATCAAAACTTATTCGACACAATTTCTATATTCATTTAAATTAATTTCATAATTGCCATATTCATGTGTAATATTTTTTTTATTTTTACAGATACACAGAAGGATATGACAGAGCAGATCCTTATGGTCCTCCTCGTGGAGGTGGTCGGTAAGTAACAAATTTTCAATAATTTATTGTTAAAAATATTTGGCGGTTCACGAGTATTGCAGAATATTTCAAGTAATTTAAAGAAATAAAAGAATGAGAAAAGGAACATTGAGTTAAGTAAATGACCTTGCGCTCTCGTTCTTTTGCGTTTCGTCGATTTTATGCTTCTACGAACTGTTTTGCTCCGAATAAGTGTAAAATAAATATTAAACATGCGCAGAGCGACACTAAAAATTATACTGTGTAAAAGTATAAGATGTAATGAGACTCAAATTTATTTATAGCAACACTAAACGATGATATACAATCATTTAATATTACGGTTGCATTTATTTAATGATTGATTAATAATAATTGAATTGTAAGTAATATCTGTATATTTAATTCATCACCTGAAATACAAAGATAGTTTATTGTTGCAATTTGTTCATAAATTTTGACAAACTGATATGCGATTAACGCGAGCGCGCGTCATTCAATAATAAAATATTAACTGCGACCTGAAATACGCGAATCTTTGTATAATGCGAATGCGACCACTTCTAAGCGATCCACAAAGTATGTTGCAAAGCGAAAGAAGAACTGTAGATTCGCTAGTTTTCTATGTTTAAGTTTTGTTTATTTTTATTTAACAAAATATTATATTTAAACAAATCCTGCATTGTTTTTAGACGAATTCGGTGTTCTAGTAATTTTGGGCTGCTTTTTAGCGACATAAACAAAAAGATATTTTCGTATAATTGCAAATCGAATTGCATTTTATACCGCAATGGCTTTTTTATTTTTTATTAATTTCAACGATTTACATGTTCTTGCGTATTACATATCTATAATGTATTGTGCAGTGAATTCATAGAAAATAAATTAATTAAAAATATTTTAATTTATATATTAATTTATATAATCTTAATTTAACTTTAATATTGTAAACTTAATACATGTGTTTTTACATTTATTTCCGTTTTTTAATTTGGATTTATATTTTAAAATAATATTTAATTAATTTTTTCTTATTCGAGTAAACTTTGTTAGTAAAATTTAAAAAATTAACTAGTATTATAAAACGAAAACTAACAAAATAAATACATTTTGTCAAATTCAAAATTACTAGTGATTTATACAAGCCCTTTTTGAAAATGAAACTAATTTCATACTAATACATAAACATCATAAAACAAAAAATGTTTCCAATCTATCCCGTAATCTTTTACTGCACAATCACATTATTGATACATACTTTTAATCTTAACAGAACCACTCTAATAATTCTTTTAGTTGACATGATAATATATGACTCAATTAATGATAATTACATCTTATACTTTAAACTGCGCTGTAAAAAAAGCAATAACAAAAACAATTTTTTAAACGATTAATCCTGCGACTTTTCATTTTTTTAAACTTTTAGCTTCCCAGGTCCGGCAGACGCGATGCCTCCGAGGTACTAATTAACCGAAAGTACCTACGAATCAAAGCGAATAATAACACATGCAAAATGGCAAATAAAAAAAGTTTGATTGCCGATGAGAATACAGCGGTTTAAGTGCGCAAACTTACGTCTACATACACAACGCCCCTCTCAAACTCAACCCACTTATCTTATAAATGCAGTTTTATTCGTGTAAACATAATTACATTACTAGATTATAAAATTTGAAAACAAATACAAGTAAACGAAGCCCGATCGAATTAAAAGTGGAATAGAAAGGTGATACGAAAGGATATATGCAAAACTTTGTAAAGAGAATTCGAGAGTCTGCGCAGGAGCGAGATTTGGACGAGCACAGAAGCCATTCGACAACTAAGAATTGTAATAGAAATTTAACATTTTTATACTGTTGATTTTGTCGAAAAAAACTTGACAAACCTACTTACAAATATTACATACATTTGAAAAAAGAAAGCAAAGTGAGCATTCGTTTCTATGAATGTAGCTTAACGATCGAAGAATTGAAAAGGGCAAGACTTAAAACTTGCTATTTTAGGACACACAAATTTACTTAGGCTATAAACAGAAATAAAAAAGGTGAATTATTTCTTCCTAGTTTAGTGTTATTTGATATTATAATGGACACACTAGTGATTTGTTTAGACTTACTGTATGATTTTCTTCTTTCTTTTTTTATATATGTAAGAATCTGGAAAAAGTGTTTTAGAGGATATTCATTAATAAAACGAGAGGAAATGCTTAAAGCTGCTTTCATTAAACAATCGTGTATTTTTTCTGTTTCAATAAATGTAACTAATCATTCCTTATCCTTATCATAATAAATTTACACCTTGTAACATAAAAGAAAGTTTTTATCAAACAAATTAAAAAGAAAAAAAAGAACATTAATTGGACATTTTTTTAACCCATTGCAAGTTATATCCCTATTATTAAATTCCTTATTTTATTATTATTCAATACTAGCCAACTTTATATTAAATAATAGTAACAATAAAATGTGGGTTATATTAAAAGCTTTGGAAAAAGTATATAATTATTAATGGTAACTTATTTCATTTATTTATATCTGCGTAATGGTTAAACATTATTATGATTATTTTTTAAAAGTTATGTTGTATTTTCATTTATACATGAAATTTTCTCTCGGATTAATCGAAGACAAACGTTTTCAAAATAAAAAATGAAGGTAATCGACAAGAGAACATCATATTGGAGATCGAATATCCAACGTTGCTGTTATGCATATATTGCGCTTTCGTGTAACGACTTTTTGAAGATTCTGCGCTCCGTCTCTCCCAAAAATGCGAAAATGCGAAACGAGAGAGAAAATCAGCGTCTACCTAGCGCAAATTAATCATCTTGGCGTCATTTTCGAGCTCCACTTTTATAATGGAGAAGAAAAAGAAAATACAGTCGTTAAAAAAACTATGTCCGCCAATGCGTGCGGTGTTTTTTAACGAAAGAGAGATTGAGAGAAAGAAACGAAATAGAGATGTGAAGCTGGCGATGAGAATGCGTTTTGCGCCCCCAGCGGCTTTGCGATTATGAAGGTATGTTTATTACAAACAAAAAGAACGCGTGCGTCCTTTATAATTCTATTTGTTAAAATGAACGTGTCAGTGGATATTTTCCTGTTGAACGTATCTATTTTAGACAGTAATTCATTGTCGAAGAATAGTAAAAAGCATTTTAATCATTGCTTTTGTCGTACTACTTGAATTTTTTAGTGTTCTTATCAGAAATGTTAGTCAATTCTATTTTATTTACATAAAATCTTTATTTGGAGTCATCTATTGATGGATAAAAATATTCAGCGCTTCTTTTAAAAATTTAAAAATAATTATTATATTTATATTCTTATTATATTACAATATTTTAATATTCGTTATAGAAGTTAAGTTTCTTATGTGAAAGAATGTTAATATTGCAGGCAGCATTTATAATTGTAATTTATATTAATTTCTGATTAGAACACAAAAATGCTTATGAATTTTAATTTATTTTACTCCAATTCTAAATTCTTATCATTTATTTTTACTTAATTTATTTTATGGCATTTGCACATTTTGGAAAGTATTTATTTCAATTTATCATTCAAAGTATTTTCAAATGTGTAAATTATAAACATTAAGTATTGCAATGAGATTAAGGGAACGTCAGTTTATCTTAATACAAGAAAATATTTTCTAGCATGTACGCAATTTTTACGTCTTCATGTATACTGATCAAGACGTGGGGGGCTTGATCATTCAGTTAAGGAATTTTTTTTATCTGTCCTCGATATTCCATAATTCTGCGCGATTATAATTTTATTTAAAGGACATTAAAATTTTAAACCATATTATTTAAAATACAGGAATTTTTTAAAGTACTATATCGAAATTTTATTTTTGTAATTGGTTATAAAAGATTTTAATATAAATATATATATATATACCATTACAAAAATAAATAAATTTCGCGTAATTTTATGATTTTAGATCATTTTCCGAACGAGTATTTGTTATTTACTTTAAATTTATGAAATTGTCCATGGAATTGTCTTGTTTGTGCAATGTATACATATGCAATTTCATTGATCAATCACTTGATATATGCTTTTTCTTTTTCCGTTTTAGTCTTTAAGATCTATTTTTCACTTTAAAATTCCTAACATGTCCTTATTGTTAAGTAACATTAGCATGTAAGAAATTTGTTTGTTTTTATTTTTAATATCATTTACTCATAAAAATTTTTGTAATAGATGGCAACCTGGATGAATATGACCATGGGACACTAATTGAGATGAACTCTAAATCCTGACTATCTTGAGATGTGGAGGTGTGATACTTACAATACTTCCCAAATAATTAAGAAATTTCACCCTTAAGGAAGTATTTATAATTGATACAAAACGCTGATTTACAAGCAGATTATTTATGAGCAAAATCCAAATTTCAACAAAGAAGAAAAATATATTGAATAATAAATTTGTATCAGAAAAAAAGAAAATATAATAAATTATATAAATTTATATTCTACTATTTTTTTCTAGTGTAAGATTGTGTTAGTATTAGCATACTATACTTAATCTATAGTCATTTGTATTTTAAAAATAAATGATTTATCAAATTAATTTCAATTGATAACAAAATTCAATTTTCTTTTATTTTAAAAATATAAATGATTGTAATTTTCAGGACACAAATATCGAATTTTTTTATTTTAATTTTTCTTTAAATTATAAAATATATTAAAAAGTAAAGGCATTACAAAAAAATAAGTTTTTGAACAGTTGGAAATTAAATTTTGATGTTACTATTAATGATTGTTAGGTGTTTTCAAAATTATTTTATAGTTAACTTACTTAATATATTTGGGTTTCGTTTTGAGAACTATTAAGTATCTAATGAATTTCAGTTAATAATTTTAAATTATTCTTATATGCAAGTGTATTGTGAAGAAGTTTAAATTTTTATCTATATAATTTTATAGCTTATATATTTATTAATTAAACACTAAGAACAATATTATTTCATTAAAGAAAGAACTATACTCTAACATCAACATGAATTTGTTACGTAGAGCATATATATTTATGCGAAAGTATCGAACAAAAATTAATTCAAGTATTGTACTTTTCAATAACATAACCTAAATGAATATAATCACAAAACAATAATAGGTCTGTTTAACATTTAAGATTTGTAGAATTAAACATTAATTAAATTTTAATTATTATAATGAAAAAACCAATAGAAGCGATTGTAGAAGAGGTGACAATTAATCCACAAAAAATTCAACCTATTATAGGTATTTATATTTATTTAAAAATTAATCTTTTAGAAAAATATCAAAACATAAAAAATTTTCACAGTGAACTTTCAGAATGGTAAGCTTAAAGAGGAAGAATCAAATAAAATGAAAATTGGTTTATTTAACGATCAAAAAAATAAAAAAATTGTTTTAGCATTATCAAATGGTCAAACCGTTTATAAAGGTTATAGACCTGCATTTACTAAAGATTTAACTTATACTATGTTAGCCATTCACAATAAAAAAACTGGAAAAATCAAATTAATACAAGCTGAAAGATGGAATGTTGCTCCTGTACTTAATAATCACATTAACCCCGCTACTCATAATGAAACAAATCAAATAGTTGCTTTGAATAAACAATTTGGTTCAAAAAAAGTAAAACGTAGAACAGAGCAATATGAAAAAATGAAAATTAATGTTGAAAATGTAAAAGATCAGTTAGAACAGACAGTATCAAGTAAGTTTAATTATGAATAATAATTTTATAAAGTATTTCTTAATTAACAAAATTGATTCATATTTGGAATATATTATATTCACAGAAATGTATAGACAATAAAGATTAAATCTATTTGTTTAATTTTTTATTGCAGTAATCAACCATGTTTAATTGAATAATATTAATAATATTCATTGTCATATTTTAGATATTAAAATACAGAGAGAGGAACTTGAATTTACTATAAAAGATGAATTGAAAGATAATTTTATTTTACCGCCAATAAATAAAAATGCAACTCAATTAAGTGAAATATATAATATTAATGATATTGTGCCAAATAATATTTTAAAAATATTATACAGTAAAATTAATGAAGCTCTAAATAAAATAGAAGAGTAAATATTTAATAATTATTTTCTATGAAAATATTATGTTAACAAAAATTTTTTTAATTTTTTTAGTAAAGCAGAATTTTTTTTAAAAACTGTAAAATATTGTAAAGATGATGAACAATATACTATTAAAATGGCATTACTGTTATATATTGAAGGAGTAATTTTATGGTTAAATAATCCCATTAAATTTGGTAAAAAATCTGATATAGTCGTATGTCTTTATTCATCTGAAGTTAATAATTATATAATTGAAACCTATAGTATTGCTAGCACGAATGGAAGGTAAATTAAAAAAATACTAATATTACCATTTTTTTTATACTTATATAATAAATATTACAAATAATTTTTTGTTAAACTGGAATTTTTTTTAAGGCAACGTCCTGGTAGGATGAAAGATAAAGGGATTATTCATTGTCTAATTTTAGGCCTTATGATTTGGAATTATAAGTTAGATTTGGAACTCTTTTCTAGTATGTTCAAGATGCGAATAGGTATTAAAAAATTATTTGATCTCGCAAAATGGACTTGTGCAGTGCAACATAAAGATGATAAAAAAAGTGTAATATATAAATTACCATTACCTTCGCAATCAGTTAAAGGCAAAAATAAAAGAAATAAATTAAACTCTTTTTAAATTATATATATTATAAATGATATGTATTACAAATAAATTTTAAAAGTCCCTAAATAAAAATTTTATTTTGAATTATAATACATTATTGCACTATGAATAATGTGCTGCCCTCACTTATACCGATTATAAAAAATGAAAGTGTCAGTAGTCTATGTATAATAATTAATTCTAAATTTTTAATCATTAGATTGTCATTGGATTTTGTAAATAATTTTAGCTCAGTACTGAATGTATTATATTTAAAAGAAACACCATTAAAAAAATAAAAATCAATATAGGTTAGGATCATGACAGCCATATTTAAAAAATTAAGAATAGAAAAATTCAGTCGATTTTACTCACTTGTTTCTCAGACAACTGAATATCAAGGAGCAAATACTATAAGGAAAATGGTTAGTTCTTAATATTTATTTAAATATATAATAGTTTAAACATATTTAACATATTATTTTAAATATTAAAACTAATATATCTATTTGTGAATTGCATTACGTATTTAATATTTATTTTCCAATATTTCAACAAGTGGTCGCAAAAAATACTTTATTTCATTATCTCATTTGAGATAGGTAACAAGTGAAAGGTAAATCTTACACTTTATATTAGAAAATAAAAATATTTTTGAAAATTCTTTATAATCATATAATTTATTTTTTAAGTAAATATTTATTAATTGTATTAAAAGTTTTATCATATAATTAACTATTTTATAATAACTTCAAAATTGAAATATTTATCAGGGAGCTTGGAAACTGAACTACATTAAAACAAGTTTTAATAGTTAACAGTTAAAAGTTAGTAGTTAACCAGTTTATAGTTAAAAGATTATTTAGCAACTTTTCTAAAAAGAATATTTAATAACAATGACAAGTTTTCATTGAGACTAATAAAAAATAAATATTTTAAATTAAATGAAGATTTTCAAATACTATAATAAATTATGATTTAGGAAGTATTCTATATTTAATGGTGTAATTTATTTATTGCAATATATTTAAAAGAATTATACAATCATATATATCATTGTATATGATGAATAAAATCATAGTGAATAATAATCTGAGAATCTATACAAGACTTATTAATATTTTTCAGTTTAATGCATAAAGATATTCAAGATTTTTTCTAATAAAATAACTTATATCATTATTAATTACTTTGTAATAACTAAAACCTAACTTCATACAATACATTAAATTTAATTTAATTTACATTAAATTATATTCAAAGATAATTAAATCAATTATAAAATCAATGTTGTTAAAATAATTAAATTTTTTTATACATAACTTATTTAAATTTTTTTCATTATTTAATAGTACTTTACGCAGCAATTATTTGAATATGTTAGTATATAATTATTTATTAATAACGAATATATTCTTATATTGAATTGGTTTTTATTAAAATATAATATATATGAAATTATACTATACAGTTTGTTATAAAAAGAAATTTAAATTAATATATATCACATTTTAAAATATATTATTTATTCTACCATCTAGTATAATGATTAAAACACTATTAAAAGTGATAAATTTCCATAAAAATTTTTTCTGTTATATTAGTTTCATATTATTGCAAAAATGAAGCATTTACATATTTTTATATAGAATTAACTGGAATTTATCTATAATTTGATCTGAATCCTATTTAATATTTGGTTTATATGTAAATAGTTTTGGCCTTTATCAATATTCTATAATTATATATAAATGGTTATATATAATAATTATATATAATTATATATAAAACAAAATAAAATGTTATAACTAGCAATATTTTTAATTGATTTATTGTAATAATTTATTTACAAAATTATTTAAAAAATTAGGTCATATTTGAAATAATCACAATATATTTAATGATTTAATTTTAAGAATAATTAAATATATACAAATGTATTAAATTTGACTTAATAATGAATATTTATTGTATCGTAGACTAAATTAACAGAAGTTGAAAAGCAAAAAAATTTAAATCCATTACTGACTAATGGTTGGACTGTTCAGAAGGATAGAGATGCCATACATAAAGAATTTACTTTTAAAAATTTCAATCAGGTGATTTAAAAAATTGAAATAAGTTAATAAATTTTTTAAATAAACTATACAACTATTTAATATAACATATTGTTTATATTCAGGCATTTGGTTTTATGACGCGAATTGCTATGCAGGCCGAAAAAATGGATCATCATCCTGAATGGTGCAATGTATATAATAGAGTTAACATAACATTATCGACTCATGACGTGAACGGTTTATCTATGAAAGATGTTAAACTTGCATCTTTTATTGATGATATTCTTAAATCTGATAACATAGAAATTTAATGGAATAATGAACTATTATTTTAAACATTATAATTTATGTTGTTTTTTATTTATTTTCGTATGAAAATAATATATCCTTTTTATGAAAAAAATAATAAGATTAATAATTAAAGTTATTTTTACATTATTTTTGTACAATTTACTTAAATAAAATAATTACATGCATTGTAAATTGAAAAAATATATGAGAATAAGTGGATTAATAGTAAATAAACACGGTGTGTCGGAAAAGTTTTAAGACTGATGCTATAACTTTGCGTAGAGTAGCACCATTTGAAATCTGCAAATTGTATTAAATAGGTAAATAAAAGTTCAATCACCCTGGAGAATGTCAGATTTCTATTATATATACTCTGTTTACAATTTCACTTTTCCAAAATCAACTTTTACTACCTCATCGTAGATTTGAAATTCGCGCAAACATCAAGTTCCGTTTCAAGCTTGGAAAAATGCCACAAACTTTTGAACTGATGCAAGAATCACATGAAGAGAAAGCTTCTTGTGCCATTGTTTTTCAGTACTTTGCACCCTTCAAAGATGGTGGGAAGAAATTGAGGACGTGCAAAAGAAGGGCGTATCAAAGGATACCTTTTCGTGAAAAATCTTTAGAGGAGAAAGATTTGCGCCCGTTTTATTTCCCACCTTTTCACCGATGATCGGCAGACAGCGAGAGTCGAGCACTGCATTGACATGAAAAAAACGTCTGATAAGGATGTCATGTTCCTTAAAAACGTCGTTACTGGAGAATAGAGTTGGTGTTTCCAATACGAGCCACTGACAGCATCATACTGCCGAATGGGTGGGTATGGATGACCCAAAACCAAAGAAATATCATCTGCAAAAGAGCAGAGTCAAAATTTTGCTCACAGTTTTCTTCGATTTCCATGGCATAATTCTCAAAGAATTCATAACGGAAGGTCAGACAATCAATGGTCAGTATAATCTGGGTATGTTGGACCGTTTCCTGAAATGAATTGTTACATGACAATGCTTCTGCACACAAATGCAGAATTGATAAGGAGTTTTTGATCAAGAAGAGCGCGATTGTACTGGAACATCCAGCTTATTCGCCGGATTTCTCCGTCAGACTTCTAGCTATTTACGAAACTCAAAATGAATTTGAAAAATCATCATTTTTATTCAAACAGGATATTCAAAGCGAAATATTAGTTTTCCGATTGTTTTACAATTATTTCCAAAGGCGTGTAAATGAGCAAGGAGCTTACTATGAATAATTCGAATTTTTTTTTGACACAATAAACTGTTTTGTTTTTATTAGACCACTCTTAAAACTTTACCGACATACCGTGTATTTTACATTAATTTCTTAAAAATAATAAATATTTTTTGATACATTTTCTTAATTCATTCAATTTTTAAATGTTTTATTACTAATTTTTATTTCCAAGTATTTAACAGACAATATTTTTTTAATTATTGTTATACATTATTTTAAATAAAAAAGAGCAACAAAAGAAAATACGCATTTTATTAAAATTAAATAATCATGTAGTGACATAAATTATTTGGTTAAAATGATTTTTGATGAGTAAATGGAACAAGTTAATCTGAAGACGATATAATATTGATGGTATGATTATATTATTGTATAATTTCAACTTCTATTTTAAGGTGTCTTTTTAAAATGTTCATTAATATTTTCCACGTTTCATTAGCTATTTCATCTAACATACATTTCGTTTATCTCTTGAATAATACTATATTATAAATTTTATATCTATTATTTTTATACATGACAGATCTTCAGATTTTTTTCAATCTACCTTTCAGATTCTTCAATTTAGATCTTGTATCATTAACAATTTGGTGAAAAATCAAATAAGTCTTTAGACTGAAATTAACTTTTATATATAAATTTCATATAAACTGTGAACTATAAATATCGATAAATATTTAAAAGTAACAAAGTATTGAAAATAATCCAACTATATCTCAAAGTATTGAAAGTATAAAGTAGAAAGTTAAAGTATATTTGAAAATGTAAATGAAATAAATATTTACTATTAAAAAACTCTGTTAAGTTAATAATTATGTGCGGAAATGAATAAATCTCAAAAATATATTCACAATTTTATAGTTTATCTGTTAATTATAAAAAATATAAATAATTTAATTTTTGCTAATTTTGTTTATAAATATTTTAAAGGAAACAATCATTTTTATTGGATTGTATTATTTTAAAATTAAATCACTTAATTATTATATTAAAATCTCAGTCGATAAATGTAATAAATAATATTATAGTTTTTGAAGGAAAATACAAAAAATATACGAAATGTATACTTATTAATATCATGAACCGTAGATATTATAGCTGATTCAATAATTCAGAAACCAATTGTAGCCTGAAGAAAAATGCATATTCATCCATTCACATGGTTTTTATGTATCTAGCGATTAGTGATAGGAAGTAAATAAAAAAGAAGAAATATAATACATTCAGAAAATTAAGCACAGAGTAACAAAAATAAAGAAAAAATCAATGCACATTATAACAGTATCTCATTCTCAGAGACATTTTTGCTATATTATATGAACAATATTTTGTATTTCTCTTAATTATGCTGGAATTATTCGCACTTGTTTACGAAAAATCTTCACTTTAAAAATATACCTAGATATACATAGTTTTAACTTCTACGGTTTTTCCATTTTTCTCAACATCTACATTATATTTGTTAAACATTGTGAATTCTCGTTATATGTAATAGGAACATGATTTTTTTTCTCACGGGAAAACATTTTTTTTAAAGTACAATTTTCAAAGTAACTTATGTGCTATACATGATTAACAAAAAATGATTATTAAAAACTAAGCATAATTTTGATGATATATGTTAATTAAAACCTATTATTTAGAATATATGTAAACTATGATTAAATGACTTAAATTTAAATACAGACTGCTAAATAATAATATGAACAATATTAATAACAATAAAATTAAAGAATAATGATATTTTATAGTACTTATAATATTTTATATGAAAGGTATAATTTATTTATTTAATATTATAAATTTTCTATATATACATTTATATTATATTACATATTACACGCGCAAACACATATATCGATGTATTTATTTCAAAAGTGTAAACAAATTCAGTTTGAAGCATTTATCATATTTTATTTTACACATGCACAAAATCATAGTATTTTAAATGTATATTAAATGTATTGTTTTAATAGTTTTGTTCATAGTACACAAAATTTAATGATACTGGAAGTAAGCAAACGTCTGCTAAGCGGCTTTTTTTTTAATGGTGGAACTTAAAATATTAAAAAATAATAATTAAACGAAGTTAATTTCAAATAATTGATTGGATCATCCAATATTTTGGTAAACTAATCGAGAAATTAATGTTTAACTGACTTATGAACAAAACGATAAATTAGACGTCAATAAAAATAAAAATAACAAAAATACGTAATGTAATTAAAAAATAAAAATAGTTTTGAATACAATCTTACTTTAAAAAAGTTTTTGGGATTATAACGTAATATTAAAGAAATGATTCAATACCATAAATTGGAAATTTAATTACCAGGCGTTACATGATATAACCATAAGATAATCTTACAAACTTGTAATTATCAGGATTAAAATACTTCAATACAATCATCGTTATTAACAATATTCTGGTCTATGCAAATAATCAACAAATTTTAAAGATACAAATAATTTTGAAATAGCATTTATACGCTAAACTATTGCCATTTCACTGTATCTGTTTGATTAATTCTCCTACTTTTATGTTTATTGTTTACTACAATACTTGCATAATGAGTATTTTTCTATACTTATATCTAAATGTTATTTTTATTGAGCATTTAAAATATTAAAAACTATACATATATTTACATAAAATTATTAAATAATTTTAAGATTTATTAGTAATTTTTTTTTAAGAAATATTTTTGAAATATTTTATAAAACTCAATCTTATTATTGAACAAAACAATATTAGGTTTAAGTATTAAAATTTATACGAAACACGGCCAATTAGTTATTACTGAGGAAAAAAACATGGAGCTATCTATTATTAAATAATGTATTAAAAAAGTAATACTTTGATATTAGATAAACTACAATATTTTACGTCAATATTTAATCTATAAGACAAGAATTTAAAAAAATTAAAAAGTATCTTTACTTAAAACTAAAATTTAGAATTATAAATAAAAGAGTTGTTTATGTCCCTTGATAATGTTTATTAGTAAAATGAAGTCCTGTGAAGTGGTGTCCAGCGGGCCTGTGCCATTGTTAATTAGGGAGGGAGGCTAAAGGAGACGCATGCGTGATTGAGTTGCACGAACGTTCGATCGCATCTATGGTTTATATAACTGAGTGCAGGTAGAACCTGAATACTTTCTTCGTGATTAGATACTTGCTGTGTCAAGAGGATGACTTTCAGCCGTTCAATGCAAGTGCTCATAAAAGCGCTAAGCTTCTGTTTAGGATTCACGAACACATTCAGACATCGATTGCTTTGGTTGGTAAGCTGATTACCGATTATTTGATTGGTAAAATGCGTGCTTAATTACATTTGCGTTGATTGATGCTCGGCTAAGCCGCTCCACATTTTGAAAAACGATCTCGTTCCATAATCCTAAAAATTGATGCTTGTTTACTATTTTTAAGTATAAAATTGAAGAACATAAGGGTTTAATGATATTTATTAAAGGACTTATCAATGAGACAATATTTATATATATTTATGAAATTGCATTCTCTTAAAATACGCTATTAATATTAATAAGTGTCAAGTAATTATTAAAAGTAATAAATAAGTAATTTATTAATTTAAAATTATAATTGTTATGTAAAGAAGCTAAGAGTTTTTACAAAAATATTACACGTTTAAGTAATTTGTAAAACCAATTGTTTATTATTTACAATAGGATATTTAAATTCATGATATTGTATATAAAGTTTACATATTTGAAAGTTTTAAAATAAACATTTTATTTATTATTATTAATTCGAATTATTATGTACTATAATGCTCTTCTTACATATAATTTCATATAAATATAGTAGCCCATTTTATTTTCACAAAGAAATAACTTATTGAAAAGAGAGCTTACATTAAATGCCAATACATTAAACTCATAAGCGCATACATATCAACAAGCTTGCTGTTAAGTCTAATAATCTATTTATAGTTTAATTTTCCTCATTTTTCAAATATATTGCTTAATACATTTTATTTCCTAACATTTTTTATCAATTATCAATCAATATATAAATGAAACTGAATTAGTCATTAAATAATTATTCACAACTAATTTGAGATGAATATACATTCTAAAGTTGTAAACAATTTTTTTTAATATTTTTTGTAATGAAAAAATTAAATTATAAAATTGTGTAATTTACCATATTAATAAATATTTATGTTTTTATATATTTTAAATAAACACTAATTGAAAATCAAGAAATTTCCTAAAATTAGGTGAAATATTTCTTTTTCAATTTAAATATATATTCATATTTTTCATAATTCAATTTAATAATATATTTAGCATATTTAAGATTGATAGTAATTTAAAATAAGTGTAGTTTAGTCTATAATTTGTAGTCAATAATTTAAAATATGTATAGTTTAGTCTAAAATTTATAGTCGATAATATTTTAAAATAAATTTAGATTGAAATGATCTCCAATAAAATTTTTCTATATAATATTTTTATCAGCAAATAATAAATAATCTAAGACAATTTGTATGATTGTTAACTTTATTTATATTTTATTTCATCAAGCTAGTTTTATCAATATTTTTATTGCATTTAACATTTTACTATATTATATAAAATTACTTTAATCTACGGATTACAAATGATGATAACATCTCATTGTTTTATAAAATTGTTGGTTACTAATTAAAAAATAAAACCTAATATTTATAGCATGTGTAACCTAGTCATGAATGTAATATAATTTCAATTATTAAGGTTTTACTTATTAATTTTATTGATTGGATATTGATATCTTGGAAATTACTTTCATACATTAAAAGTATTATTATGTTAAATTTCGAGTTATTTAATTTGTTTGCTTTCCCATGAATAGATGAAATATAATATCTTAAAAAAAGTTAAAAAGTAAATATTAGATATTTTAATCTTTTTTTAATGTTATAAATGATTACTTTAATACTTTGAATAGTCAATTAAGCAATTGAAATTATTTATCTTCATTATATTCAGTTATTTAAATTTTTTATTTTAAATAAGAATAAAGTTAACATCAGAAATAATATAATTTTAATAATAATCCTAAAATAATGTATAATATAAAACTTATGCATTAAAATTTGATAGATAATTAATATTTAATTCATATTAGGTACTCCAAACAATTGTAAATCCTTATTTTATTAAAATTAAGAAAAATTTTACAAATATTAAATTATAATAATTAAATATGAAAACAATTGATTTCATTCCTTTTAGAAATTTATAAATAATATGAATAATAAAAATATATTAAAAATAAATGTCTAGTTTAGATGTAAAATATAAATTTATAATATCAGTATAATTAAAAATTTAATTGAATCATTAAGTAAATAACTTATTGCTATAGTATTAATTGTATTATCATTGTAACTTTCAAATATAAGCATCTATTTGGACAAAATTCAAAATATATGTGTACAATTGTATACTTTAATGCATATCTTGTCATACATTATTTTAATCAATAACTTTGATTTTGTTTACATTGTTTACATATGAATTTAATAAGAACAAACTTATCGCCAAAAAAAATTAAATAGAATTGCACCATGACAGAGATAAATGAGATTAATATCAAAATCCGATGTAGGTTAAGTATTGTAATTGTCATTACGTAGCTTAAAACAATTGTATATAAATCTATTGGCGATAACCAACAATATGTTTTAACAGTATTCATATATATGTCACACGCATGCGAAAGAGAAAAGCCACACAGTATTACACATCACATCACCCATGTGCGTGAGTCACTTCAAACTAAACTTTAAATAATATTTTACTACGTACTGACGTTTGAAGTACCAACTGCATTTGAGTAACGACCAGAATCAGTAGAGAGAAAGTATGAGGAATGGAGGGAGGCACTGCTACACTACACTGTAAGTCACAGTAATGAGTGATTAAAAGGGTTAATGGGGCATATTATTCTGTCACTATAAGAATTCAGTGTTACCGCTATTGCTTCCAAATCCTCTGAATGTAAATTAATCCGAAAAAAGTAGGAGAGAAAGAGCCGGTAACACATGTTGCAAAAAAGCCACGTTTAATCTGAGCGAGAGAAAAAAGGTAAATTTTAAGCAGTAATTAATTTACTTAAAATAATTTTTTATTTAAAAAAAGAAGATAAGAAAGACGTTCAGATGTATAAGTAAATTTTTTTTTATAAATTTTTTCGAATGAGAAATAGAAGATAAGAAAGACGGACAGATGTATAAGTCCATGTAAAGAGAGAGAGAGAGCTTGTTTTCGTACTTGAGAAATAACTGTAAAATGTCATCGCAACGAATGTGTGTCACAGTGGGCTAGTTTTAAAACTTGAAGCTTTGCGATCACTGAATTTCATTGCTATCTCCTTTTGCCTTAATTTGTTATAATCTCTTATGTATTTTTAATATTTTACTTATTGTTCACATTTTCCCGATATTTTTATTTCTTCCCATATAATCCCCATTGTTTAAATTATCTATACATTAATGTAGTGCATAAACTAATTTTGAAAAATACGTTTCACTCATTAAACTTTAATTCTCACATAATAAAATAAAAGTCAAACATCTGTTAGGATATTATTTTTAACATTTTAACTTTTGTGTATATATTTTATGAGTGTTTATACTATTTATGTTCTTTTCATCTAGAAGCTCTTTATTACATGATAAACGGTAACATTTATATCACATTTATTCACTGAATGAGTAAAAAATAAATAATCTTATTTAAATGAAAATCATCTATTAATACAAATAAATACAAATCTATTAACAAAAAATACATACAAATAAAAAATCTTTGCACTGTCAATTTAAGAAAATTTAATATTTTTATAGTTTATGTTTTCATTTGTTTTTAAAGTTTAGTAATAATTTCAATACTATTTTTATTTAGTTACTTTGTTTATAAAGAGTTTTAAATATATGTTGAAAGAAATTTTAATAAATTGTTTATACTCGATAAATATTTCAATAATATTAAACTATTAAAATTAGTAAAAATATTTAGCCCTATAAAATGCAAATTATTATATATAAATTAAATTAATTTTTATTATAGAGTATTAATCTTCTAAACCTAAAAGGTCAACGTTTAAATTGATAAGTTTATTTTAGAATTTCCTAAAAAAAAATATTTTCATTAAAATTTATTTCTTGAAAATAATTAATTTCATAAAATGTTTACAAAAATTTTCTTAAAACATTTATTAAATTAAATTTGTAAAAATAGTATCTAGTTATGTAAAATAAATAATTTTATTAGAACAATTATATTCACCTATTAAATATAAAAATATTGTTTGAATACTTTTCATATATTAAATTAATTCTAATAATAGTATTATTAAGAACAAGCAATTTAAATTCACGTATCACATATTTCGTTCTTTTTCAGTAAATATAGATAAAGATGGAAGGATTAGAAATCACCTTTCTTTTTCAATTTGGATTAACTAGGGATACTGTTACAGTAGAATCTAGTAGTCTAACATTAAAGTCTCTCAAGGAATTTGCATGTGATTTTATAAATACCAAGTGTCCAAATCATGGCTTAAGTCAACTTTTTGAAAGACTACTTCTTTTTAAACATGACTATAATTCCATCAATATATTACATTTAATTACAAATACAACTGAAGTTGTTGATGAAACATTAGTTGAAATTATAATATCAGGTGAATTATTTATATTCAATATATTGGTAAATTTTATAATCATTTTATTTGGTGCTAATGTTTTCCGTACATTAGGTCAAGTATTAACTGAACAAATTCCAATTAGACCTCATGCTTTATCAGTACACTCCTATAAAGCACCAACATTCTGCGATTTTTGTGGTGAAATGCTTTTTGGCCTTGTTCGTCAAGGACTCAAATGTGAAGGTGAGTTTATTATTAGATGTAGTATAATTTTATTTGACATTTTCAATTATATGGTATGTGATTTACATATTATTTATTTATTTTAAAATTAGAAAAACATTTTATATAAACTTTCAATTTTATTAAGTAATATATTCTTCTATTTTAATTTAGGGTGTGGTATGAATTTTCATAAACGATGTGTAATAAAAGCTGCAAACAATTGTTCACAAGATACGAATCAGCGGCGACAGAGTTCTACATTTTTAAATATTCCAAGATCTCCAAGTCAAGGCTCAACCAGTAGTCTAACTAGTGTTAGTGATGATAATCACAGTGCTACAATAACTCCAAATTCCAGTCAAAACAACAGTACTCTGGTACATATATATGCATGCATATATATGATATTATTGCATTAAGAATTTTATAATTTTATTGTATAATAATATGTTTTTAAATGAAAAGAATAATTAAACTAAATTAAAATAATTGAATAACAATTTTTTGTATTATTTAAGTTTTTGTCAGCATAAGATTATATTTAAAAATTTTGAAAAACTTATCAATAACATATTATTAATATGTACGTTATTTTTTTTGTCTATAATTTAATTTAAATTTTATTTTTCAACATTTTTATATTTATTTTTAGGGTATACCAAGTATTATAACTCCAAAACAATCTCGTTCACCCCCTTTAGGTGGACGTCCAGCTTGGGTAGAGCGAGAATTGGCAATGCGTGTTAAAATTCCACATACCTTTGTAGTGCATACATATACGCGCCCAACAGTCTGTGGATTTTGTAAAAAGTTATTACGAGGATTATTTAAACAAGGTCTACAATGTAAAGATTGTCAATATAATGTTCATAAAAAATGTATTGAAAAGATACCGAAAGACTGTACAGAAAATTCTACAGATTTGGCAGGTAAATATTTTATTGTGTACAAATGGTAAAACCTGATAATTGATCTCAAAAAATAATTTATTTTTATGAAAATTAGTTAAATGTTTTCTTATAATTCAAAATCTATTAACTAAATAAAAATAATATTGGAATAGATTTTATTGCAGTGAATAAACTTTGATATAATTATATTTAATATATTTTATTAAAATGAATTTATTAAAAATAAATTATTAAATTTATGTGTTCTTTATTTTTATAATTTGATAATTTATAATAATAATTTTATAAAATAAACATACTTTAGTTATTTCCAAATTGTTTGTGATTTAAAGTTTCTTATTGATATTAATTTTAGGTAATGAATATCCTGATAGTGGAGTTGGAAGTGAACCCGAAGGTAGATGTGATGGTCGCAATGAAGAAGGTGATAATGATAGTGACACAGAATCTTTTGCACCACCTACTCATATATCGATTATGCCAGACGATAATAAAATTAATAGCGATTACACCGTAAATTATTTATATTTATTAATTATTGCATTAATGTATAATTGTAGAAATTGAAATTATTAATATTTATTGCATTTTTAGGATCATTCGTCTAATTGGAATGTAACTTCTGAAAACTTTGATAGATTTAGACCAGCAAGGTGAATTATATAATATTATATATAGTATATTATATATTAGATAAATAAATTCTTAATAATAATGAATATTCTATAGTTCAACTACTAGTAATAATATTCCATTGATGAGAATTGTTCAGAGTGTAAAACACACAAAAAAATGTGGTTCTAAAATTTTAAAAGAAGGTTGGATGGTGCATTTTACAAATCGAGATTCTACTGTAAATTTTACAATATAAAATATTTATTAAAATATAATTTTATAATTAAATCTTTATTTCTGTTTATTATTTAGAGTAAAAGACATTATTGGAGACTTGACACAAAAGCAATAACATTATTTCAAAATGAAATTGGATCCAAATATTACAAGGAAATTCCATTATCTGAAATTTTAACAATTGAAACTGCCAAAACACCTTGCGCTCGTAAGTTTTTAATATTTATAATTTTAATATTTAATATTTAATATTTATTTTGATTTTTATCTTATCACATTATTTTACCTTTTATTTACCTTTTATTAATATTTTAATATATTACTTTTTATTAATTTATATTTTAGAAACAATGCATTGTTTTGAATTAAGAACAGTGAATGTAGAATATTATGTTGGAGAAGATTTATTATATGACAATGAAAGAGGACAATTTCCACTATCTGAAAAGGGTATTGATGTTCATTTAGCTAGATCTTGGGAAATGAAAATTCGGCAAGCATTGATGCCTGTTACTAGTGGTTCTTCTAGTATGTATAATAATCATTTTTTATTTATAAAATTTTATTGCATTTTCTTCATATTTATTACATTTAATTATTATTATTATTTTATTAGACCAAGAATCTGAGGCTAAAGAAATAGAGGAAAATGTTATGGATATGTCACAACTTTATCAGATTTTTCCAGATGAAGTTTTAGGGTCTGGGCAATTTGGTATTGTATATGGTGGAGTTCATCGTAAAACTTCAAGAATGGTTGCTATAAAAGTAATAGATAAATTGCGATTTCCTACAAAACAAGAGGCTCAGCTAAAAAATGAAGTAGCTATTTTGCAAAATCTTTCACATATGGGTGTTGTAAATTTAGAAAGAATGTTTGAAACTCCAGAGAGAATTTTTGTTGTGATGGAGAAATTAAAAGGTGATATGTTGGAAATGATACTTAGTTCTAAGAAAGGACGATTAAGTGAAAGAATTACAAAATTTTTGATAACACAAATTCTTATTGCTTTAAAACATTTACATAGTAAGAATATAGTGCATTGTGATTTGAAACCTGAAAATGTTTTATTAAGTAGCAATAGTGAATTCACTCAAGTCAAATTGTGTGATTTTGGTTTTGCAAGAATTATTGGAGAAAAAAGTTTTCGTAGAAGTGTTGTTGGTACACCAGCATATTTAGCACCAGAGGTCTTAAGAAACAAAGGTTACAATCGTTCTTTAGATATGTGGAGTGTTGGAGTAATAGTGTATGTTTCTTTAAGTGGAACTTTTCCATTCAATGAAGATGAAGATATTAATGAACAGATTCAAAATGCTGCCTTTATGTATCCTCCAAATCCATGGAAAGAAATTTCAACTAATGGTAAATTTATTCTTAATCATTGTTTGATAGTTAATACAGACAAATATTAATTTGAACTTAACATTTTTAATTTTGATTATAAATTATTTATAATTTTTTTTAATGATTTTTATTTTCAGCTATCGATTTAATCAATAATTTACTTCAAGTTAAGCAGCGAAAGCGATTTTCAGTTGACAAAAGTTTAATGCACATTTGGTTGCAAGTAAGTTAATAAAATAATACAAAAATAAAATATATATATAACTAGAAGATAAGATAGAAGATAGCCTTAGATAATTAATATTAATCATTTTACAAAGATTTTTTTATATAAATAAAATGCAATTTAATTAATTTTTTTATTTTTTATTATATATATAATATATTTTTATTTTTTACTAATTCATAATTTTACAGTATTTTGATATTTGTAATTTAAATGATAGATTCGAATTTAAAAAAAAATAAATCATATAAATTTAAAATCTATTATTTAGTTTGATACCACAAAAAAATATAAAAATAATGAGTTCCAATTCTTTGCATTATATGGATAAATATTTTCAATATTTATGTAAATAGACTTAAGAAATTCATAAGTTTTTGATTAATTAAAATGTAAATAGTATAAACTGTATAAATTTATTATATATTAATTAGAAATTTAATTGTATAAATAATATAAATTGAATAACGTAATCGATTATAGAAAATAAAAACAAT
This sequence comes from Ceratosolen corneri, assembly GCA_030522565.1. Lineage (NCBI taxonomy): Eukaryota > Metazoa > Arthropoda > Insecta > Hymenoptera > Agaonidae > Ceratosolen > Ceratosolen corneri. The sequence continues at coordinate 161,889 of JAPYYT010000013.1, read as the reverse complement.
AAAGTAAACTTGTATATATTTTGTACAATAAATAATACTCGCCTTTTGAACTTTCTTTTGGGAGAAGTTAACTGAATTAACAATTGAAAGATTAATGAGGACATTTTCATATTTCCATTATAAAAGGACTACCAGACATGGTGTGATCTGCGCGAACTTGAGAACCGTGTGGGATGTCGCTATCTAACACACGAAAGTGACGATGCGCGTTGGCAGGGACATGCCAATAATGTCGAAGTCGCATGACACAGCAGTAGCTGCGGCCCATTGCTGGACATACCTGAGCCTATTACCAAGAGTTGGATTCGCACCGCCCGCGACACAATTCGACGATTCATTCGTGCTTGACTAAACAGATACATTTTAAGAAAAGAAACTATCGCTGTATCTCAAATAGAGATACGTCAGTAAAACCCAATTTCGTTTTTCTCTTCATCATCATCACTATCCTCTCCTTTTTTGCTTTCTTTTTTGTTTAATAAAAAATAAAAAAAATTTTGGATTTTAATACATTGTAATAGCAACAGCTGTTAGAGATCTTTATCCTGAGTGGTTTTAAAAAGTAATTCATCAATTATTTTTTTAATATAATATAAAAATTTTTTTAATACGAAATAAAAAATTCAAACGCATTAAATTGTATACTACGCGGAGTTTGCGTATAAGAAAAATTTGTTATTTTAAAAGTCAGAAATTTAATTTAATTATTAATTATAATAAGTAGAATTTATATTTTGTATTTCTTATATATATTTGTTATAAATTATAGTTATTATAATATTATAATTATTAAGTTAATCATCGTTATTTACTAATCATAAAAAGTAATTTTATTATTTATTTTTCCAATATCCAAAAGTACGTACTATTTAATACGATATCATACAAGTAGTTTTTGTATTTTATATAGTATAATGTAAGAAAACTGTTATTTCAGAAATACATGATAATCTTTCGTTTGATTTGTGTTAGCTATTATCATAAGTTTATATCATTTTATCATTTATGCAGACGATAATTTAAAAACAAAAGTAAACAAAGTAAAACTCAAAATTTCTAATTTTTAAAAAATATTCTTTTGTTAAAAGTAACTCTTCAGGCAAATTTATAATGAAAATTAGTGGTGCAAATTATTAGCAGCGTAACTGATAAATTTGTTAAAAATTTACATTTTGAAAGTTTTATATAGATTATCATGTTTGATTTAACTACAGAATTGATAGTACTTTTTAAATTAGTGTTTACAAATTATAAGAATAAATACAAAGGACAACACTATGTGTATTAATGAAATTGCATAATAACATTAGAATTATAGTATACTAGTTGTGCCACGAATTAAACAGAGTAAATTATTAGCCTAATATAAATGTGAAAAAATATTGAAAGGTAAACGAAATATTACGTATTTTATAATATAGGTACGTTTTTATACTATTATGGATTAATCCATCAAACTGAGTATTTATGAATGACTGTTTTTGGTAAAAATGAAAAGAAACCGAAGAATGAATAATTCATTATTTACGAAACGTTAATTTATAAAATAGACTATTCTATTCGGGAACTATGTGTCAATTGTTTGCAATATTAATAGGTATTATTACAATATTCTAAGTATTTACACATTAGTTTTACTTAAGTGATTTTTTTTCATTGACAGAATATACATGAGATAGATTTTAATAGATAATTGTTGATGAACAAATAGCAAACATTCCCCATTTTAAAGCCATTTTGATAATAGCATAATATGGTTTAATATCCATTGTTCAATATGTCTTTAAATTTAATTTTACGTAAATGGTTCTATCCGAGTACCGAGAATAAAAAACACTCCATTTAATAGTACCTGGACATACTGTGCATTATTCTTGAAACTATTTTTATACTATTTACTAAAATTTTTGTTAATTTATAGATAGAATTACTTTATTGATAAAGAAATAACATTTTGTATCAATAAAGTATTAAAATGTGTGTTTTAAAAACTCTTTTATAAATATGTAAAAATTTGAATTTATAATTTTAAAATATAATTAATAAATTTCATTTTATATCTTTTGACGTATAAAAATGTTTTAATTTTTTTCAATTATTGACTGTGATCATTATAATTCAACGTATTAATAATAAAAAATTTTATTCGAATAAATAATAAAATTTATTTTTTAAAAATAAGTAAAAAAAAATTTTGAATAAAATGTTCAATTATTAAAACAAGTACATAATAAATTCTAAAATTTATATATACATTACTAAAAAAAATTCAATTTCAAAGATAATATGAAAAATGTTTAATAGATTAGTTAAAAATTATTTATTTTCTGTTATACATTGACTTTAAAAATTAAGTTTACTGAATAAGAAACCTGAATCTTTAAATACTCATATTTTTTATTAAGGATTATACTTATTTTGAAATTATTTAAAAATGTTTTAAGTAATAGAAAAAAAATTAACTTTTATACAAAAATTTCAAAATAGCTTAAACTTTTAAAATAATTAATTTGTTAAAATTTCGGCCATACTATTTTTTCTTAAATTAATTTTATTAATAAACCAATTTAAAAATAATTAAAAATAAAATTAATTAATAATATTTTTAAAACAAATAATTTCATTATGATTATGTTTAATATTTTTAGAATCTAGAAACAGAATATGAACTACTTATAAATTATAATTTTTATATTCTAATTTGATGCATAATGCAAGCATACACGAAATATACAATAAATTTGAATTTAATATTGCAATTATTTTTTATGTCTTATCCAAATAAAAATGTTTTAAACAAAATTAAATTTTTAATATGACGGGAAAACAAGTAGCTTTCATGATTTTGTATTTTATTGAAATTTATATATTATAAACTACTAAAAAAGGTAGAAACATCTGATATAAGGTACTTAAAATAAATGAGAATAACGAATTTTTAAATAAAAATAAACATTAATATACTTATGTATATCTTGATAAATTTAGTTAAAATGAATAAAAAATTAAAAATTCACGTATTTAAATAAGTTTTTAAATAGTTAAATACAATGAGATTTTTTTATTATTTAAATAATTTATATTTTTCTTCATCATTTTATGGGAAATTTATTTATTCTTAAATATTCCTTGATATTTATTAAAAATGTATTAAAAATTATAAATTGAGTTTATTAATAAAATTTTTAATAAATATTAATGTTAATAAATAGATGTTCCATATAAATATATATTTTATGTATATTATATTATATTATAACATATTATATTGTATATATTACTATATACTATCAAAATGATTATTTTGAGTAATTCTTATTAGTCTGTAAAATATATTATACTTATACATTAAAAATGAATTGAAAGTTGAATTTAGTATTAGTATACTTATTCATAATAAATAATATTAACATTAAAATATTTAGATACGCAATATTTTTTATATTCTTATGTGATTTTTAATCGTAATGTTTTTAATTTTAACTGATATAAACTGAAAATAACGTTGTTTAACATTTTAATATTTACATTATGGGCTTGGTAAATGAGCTTCAATTATAGGAAAAGTTAAATTTGAAATAGATATAAAATTGATTATACAATAATATATACTTTTAAGAACTATATGGCATATATTGAAATAAAAATAATCACAAAGAAGCATAGAAAATAATAAAAATTCATATTTGTTGTAACAAATAAAATACTACAAATTGTATTGTACTATAAGATTTTACTGCATATATAATAAAATCAATCAGGAATATGTATAAAAAATAAAAGTTCATTTGCGAAGAATATAATATATTTTAATGTTAAAGCAAATTTTAGTACAAAGTAATATTATTATTGGAAGATAGTCTGATTAGAAAAATTAATTATTGGGTTATGCATAAAATAATAATATATTATGAAATGTTGTATAAAATGATATAATATATTTATATATAATTGAAAAACATGAGCATGTTTGAGAATTTTTTCATTTATTTTCGACATCGAAACATATATACTATACATATATATTGTATATACATTTAACAGGATTATTTAAGGTTGTTCGAATAAGAATGAAAAATTTATGAACATACATAATGAAAAATATATTTTAATTTCTGTAGAAAAAGAATATAAATAAACATTTTTAAATCCGAGAAAAAAAAATATTTTAAGATATTCTAATAATTTTTATTTTTCTATTCATTTATAATAAGTATTTTTAACATGTGATTTTAACATTGTAATATATTTTCAATCTAATTTAATAGCATATATTCACACAATGATTTTATTTAATTTGTGTATATTTATATCAATGAAATGTATACATATGTAATTTCGTGTTTAAAAGGTAAGTTTTAAATATAATGTTTAATTTTTTAATTGTACAATTGTTAAAAAATTATACTTTTTTTATTTTGTATATCATTTTATACACTATCTTATTCAATCAGTGTTTACTTCACATATATATTGTTGATTACGAACAATTAATTATATTCACTATTATTTTTTATATAAATATGAATTACTGATTAATAATTGTACAGAATTTAATTAGGTAACTGATAATTGCTATTTATGGTAAAAATTAATTTTCATAATATTAAATTTATTGAATTAACAATCTTTTATTTTGTCAGTCATTGAATATTTATGATAAAGATGCTTTCATTAGTATCATTGGTATCTCAGAATTAAGCACGTCTACTGATCTATACATTTGAAGAACTCATATTTTACCAATTAGGTATTCAATATTAAAAATTTGTATATGCATATATTCACTACAGTATATACTAGATTAGCGTATTGTATTATACAGAGTTCAGAAATAAAAGATTTAAAATTTCAATTTGCTTTTACATATTTATATAAGATAATAAACACTTCGTGAGAATTTTATATTCTTATATAATCGTACTAATAGACTATTTAAATAATAGACATTTAAACATATTTTTAAATAAAAGATAAAATTTTGTAACTATGTAACTATTTATAAGAAATTGTTTTATTTTTAAAAATAGTTTTTAAAATCATTTTTTTCGAACGAACAAATAAGGAAGCATTCATTAAAATTCAAGACGATCTCATACTTATTATTTGAAGAGTTTAAGAAATAGTACTACAAAATTATCTAATCTTTAGTTAAAATAAGTTGTAAAGAGAGGATTTTTTAAGACTGATTTCATATAAATTTACATTGACTTCCTTAGCCAATAAACCTAATGATTATATTATATTAGCAGTAACAACAATAGTTATTCACAAACCTTGTTAAAAGATATTATATAATAATCTTTGCATTTTATATTTTTATTAATTAATAATTTTCAGCAATTAATATTTGGCATTATTTTACTTATGCATTAATTGTAAATTCTTTAACCTAATAAAATGTTATTATCTTTTAAAAATATATGTTTGTTAATTGGTTACGTTTCGAGTTTTATTTTATTTTGGATTAATTAATTTTATGAAAATATGACAATTTTTTTAGCAGGTGGCATTCTTTCTTTCGTTATCTCTGTTTTTCTAATCTTAATCATTATGAACGTTAACCTTATGATTTAAATAATATTTTTATTGTTCAAGTATTGAATTATATTGAAATTACTTAGACTAACAATTTTTTCAATCGTAAAAAACATTTATCAAATATTATACATGAAATTTATAAAATAATGCATTTTTATATTATGACATCATAAATATTAGAAATAATTTTTACAAACCCTTGTTAATACATGATTTATGTATATTACTATAATTTAGTTTATTCTTATTATTTTCGTGTAATTATATTGAAAAAAAGGTTAAAGATATATATATACCTATTACTACAGTCATAATAAGATTATTATTTGTGATTATAATTATATAAATTGCCTTTGATAATTTGGTACTATTAATTCACCACAGACAAGGTGTTCCGGAATGAACCTAATGTGTAAACTCTCCCAATAATGCAATGGGAAAGAGGTATATAGTGGAAAGTGAGGGTTAGCAGGGATAATTAAAACATTGCTGTTAATGATTAAATATAATAAGAAATTGAATTGATTGTTAATAAATCTTGAATATAATATTAATATATAAATTTTTTTGTATCTTGAGATTTGCTATTGTTCTTTGAATGAGAAATTGTTGATTTGTCTTTGTTTACGGTCACCTTCAAAACGAAGATTAGTTGTAAATTGATTTTCGTTAAGATGAGCCTGAATCTTATTTTTGTTTCAATCATTTATAAAATAGAATATTAATTCTCTTTTGCATTAAATTATATTTCATGTATCTATATCACAAAGTCGTAAATTGTTTGATATTAATTGTTCGGGCAATTTTCCCGATGATAAGCTGTCCCCAAGGTGGTGGGGGGACAGGCCGTTAGTGGTAGAGAATAGATGGCAGGGTAGAAAGAAACAAAGACGCGGGAGGTCGAATGTAACGCTGTGAATTGATCTTTATTGAAAATCAAATAGAAATTTTAGTAACGATATACAATTCTGGTTTTTACATATGAAAATATATGTCTTGCACTTTTAGTTTATTGGCCTTTACTTGCTTTGACCGAAGATAAGGAGTTTTACAAGGCCTTTTAGACTTGCCGCTCAATTATGTTTAATGCAGTGGCAGCCCTTTTGTCCAATACAATTAATGTACGTATCGCTACTTGCCTTCCGTCTGTTGGTTCTAGGCTCTTGTCCTGTCCAGGTTTGGTGGTCCACGATCGTCGCGGATGCGGCGTACCAAATTACCCAAATAAAAGGGGGAGCTGCAGCCTGTGGACACTTTTAACGGTAGTTTCACGTGACGAAACTTCCGCGGGCCCAAGCGTACGTTATGTAACATGTAGCGATTTCTTATCAGCATCGCGTGAAGCTTCAACTTTATAATATCGAACACCGACACCAACTTTGCAAGATACGAGCGGATCAAGTGAAGGAAGCTTCCAAAGAAAGAATCGGACCAAAACATTACGTATTATATCAGTGCTACAGTTACAGTAGAACCGGGCGTGCATATTGACCAGGATTATTAAAAACTTATTGACAAGTTCTTAGAACTTGTCCAACTAACTACTTGTCCAACAGATTATGGAAAGCAATTTGTCAGTTTTTGATCAAACGGCGTTTCACACACACATCTGACACCAACTTTAAATTGTCCAAAGAATACTGAGAAGCTATTCAGAAAGGCCACGAAGAGTTCATCAATTCGGGCCTACTAAATGCCGCAAACCAACGAAGGAGCATCAAGAAAATAGCAAGAGACATCGCTGAATACAAATCACAAATTCCATGTCTGAAATCTTCAATGAGCGGCGAGAGAATCACTTCTATAACCGAGATAGAACAAGAAATTCAGAAGTTCTACTCGAAACATTTCAATAGTAAACCTCCCTCTTCCAACAATAAGAAGCCGTATCATCGGAAAGAATACACCACCGCCATTCATCACAGAAGAAATAGACGCTACTCTTCACTCATTTCCGAATAGAAAGACAGCAGGTAACGACAAAATCACGGCATATTTCCTAATAACACACCGACAGATTCTCAAAATTCTTAGAAAGCGGTAAAGTTGAAAAAAATAGATAATGTCCAATACCACTCTGATCTTCAAAAAAGGAGACAGAGAAAATTTGGATAATTATAGGCCTATCTGTTCACTTCCATACTTTACAAAACATTCACCAAATATATGTTAAATATAGTACGGAGAACACTAGAAAAAGCAGAATCGGTCGAACAAGCAAGATTCTGTTGATCATTCTCAATAGTCGACTACATCCATTCAATCCAGCGATTGTTCGAAGTCGGCTGTGAGTACTAGATTCCGCTTACACTTGTCTTCATTGACTTCCACAAAGCATTCGACAGTGTGGAGCTGAAAATCATCTAGAAAAACATCCAAAAGCAGGGAATAGAAGTAGCCTCTCTAAGATCTACTTAGAGAGTGCTACACCAACTGCATTACCACCTTCATTCTGTTCCACAGACCTCTTAATGTTCCCATCACAAGAATGGACTGGACACATAATGAACAGAACTAATGGAAGGTAGACGAACATAATGCTATAACAGATTTCTCGAGATGAAAAACGAGCTGTCAGACGACCCCCCATGAGATGGTTCAACTCTTTATGAAAAGAAGTATTAATTTGACGAGGGGCCCAATTGATCACTTCATTGGCAACCATTGCCCAAGACCGTAAGGCATGGCTAGCTGAGATTCGCGTTCACATAAAGTAAGCGAAGGACGGATTAACTAACTAACTAATTTTACTTTTTATGAATTTTATAAACTATTATTTAAGTATTATAAATTTAAAATTTAAATAAAATTAAAATAATTAAAGTAATATAAAAGTAATACAAATAAAAAAAAGTAATATAAAATATAAAAAACTTAGTTCACTTTATTAAATTTCAAATTACTTTACCTTAATAATTTAATGATATAATTTATTCCATTACTGAAATAATGCTTTAATAAGATCACTTAATATGAATAATGGTTTTCGCGATTCCGACAGAATCTCGAGTCGACACTAGATAAGACCTATTTACTTTTGAATGTGACCCTTGCTAAAATATTCGGTTAACATCTTACGAATATTATTTACAAGTCCTTCTGTTAGAACCGCTTGTGGCAAATCTCATATGTCATAATTGCCACACTTTATTTACAAACCCAGTGTTTCCAGTAAAAGCGGGGCGCGCTTTTGAAGTGCAACGCGCGTGGCAAGATAACCACCTGCCTCCGTCGTCTCAGTCTTCACCCCCCTACCCCTTGCCTAAACGAGAGGACCTTCTTTGTTCTTTCATCTCAACAACGTAGGGAAATTCGTGAGGCCCCCCACCATGAATCCTCGGCGGCTTAGCTAGCCCTTCGGCTATAAAATAAGACCGCAATCACGCCGAGGCAGAACTTTTTTTCCAATTGCAACGCTTTACCACTCGGAAAGGTCTCCAATGCAACCCGTGGTCTTATAAACTTGCAGTTCCTTAGCCAGTGTCTGGGTACGTACAACGAGAAGCTTCGCCCAGACGGTGAACTCTACTTAGCCCGCGATTGACCCTTCCCACACTGGACGGAGTTGCCAGGTGGAGCGCAGAAGTGAACAGCGCAAAAACAGGCAAGTAGCAACACGGTTTCATGTCCTCGCGTACTACATGTATGATTGAGCCCAGCATCGCGTATCACGGAACGCTTTTCCCACAAACTTAATAGTCACGCGACGGCTCAGCAACGCGCGAATGCATGTGGCACGAAGGCCGGCGGCCAAAACCCCAAATAAGACCACGCGGCACATCATCTACGCGTAATTCATCATTATTGTTAGACCAGCGCCGGCATACTATTTCGGACAATATATAAACAATTGAACTCACGCACTAGTAATTATAATAAATACGCTCGCGAACAAGTACGACAGTGCGAGACTATAATTTAACATAAAATCATGCGTAGCATGTAAGCGCGGCGATAAGACAGTGCATAAACAATACGCGCTTCTATTCTAGTGAAAGTGCAACTCTTCACTTAATCGTATAAATAAGAATACTCATACTCATATCAAGATTTACATTACGTTACCATTATTATTTCAATAAAGACGATTGGATTGGCATTATCATGCCTATTTCGCTTTCTATTTTTTAACCTTGCTATCTCAGCCCTTCCACTATCTGCTTCTCCCTCACACCACCACTGGGAGAATTCACACTCAAGTTCACGCCGGAACAATGGTATTTAAATATAAGTATTTTGAATTTTCTATGATATTGTATTATAAATATATTTTTATTTTGTATTTTTTTAATGTCTTTATTTTATTATTAATAAATTTTAATCACTATTAATTTGCTAGAATTTGAAAAATAATAAATGTTTACGTTTTTCTTAAACTCTGTAATTAGATTTTCAAATATGCGGAACCAATTTCCTTAGATAATTATAATAAATTATAATCAAATTCATATCAATAGTCAATTTATAGATTATAGTTATATATGAAAAATATATGTACTTTTGTTGTTGGTTATTTGAAAAATGTTTCGTTTCGTGTCTGTCATAATATCGTTTGAGTTAGTAAAGTTTTTATACCGTAACAAAATGTCAAGCTAGTGATTTATCTCTTCCGCCTATGAGTATTGTTAAGAGTAAGTATAAAAAACTGCTCCTATATATTAAAGTTGGTTTTAGAATGTTCCAGTAACCTTCTAAAAAGTTATTAGTTAATAAGAATATTTGTAAAAAGTTTAAAGTTTAAATTAATTTTCTAAATTATAATTAATTCTTTTATTTTTTCATATAACAATTTAAATATCTTTTATTTTCAAAATTTAGATTAGCGTAAGATTTTTAACATGTTAATTAGTTATTTTAAGTCATATAAGCGATTAAATAAAATGTTTTGATAATTGTAAGTAGTTTGAATACTCAATTTAAAATAAAATCTATTTATAAGTTCTATATATTATAAATACAATTTTTTGACAGCTTATTTTTGTATATTAATTGTAATGTAATATTTTTATAATAATATAACATGTAATATTGTATTTTAATATGTAATATAATAAATCATTACGTTTAATACTGATGAATGAAATATATATTAATATTTTTATTAAATTGGATGTGAATTAAAACTGTCTTTATTATTATTTATATCAGCGCTTTCATCCAAAAAAAACTTCATTTTTGTTAAAATATTATTATTTTGAATGTGAGTAAACATTTTAAAGTAGATTAAAAAAACCGATTTATTTGTGATCTATTCAAATGCTATATATAATACTATTATTATACATTTAATCTAAATACTATTCGTTTCTCAATATTAGTAAGCAAATTCAGAACGAATAGGACTAACAATATCCATACATTAAGAATATGAGAAAGAACAAATTTAAATAATCTAAAAAAAACTCGATTAAATTAATTATTTACTTAATTCCGAATTTATACTAGAAAGATCCTTAAAAAGTTATATACAAGATAGAGAAAGAGCAACAACATAGTAATTAAGTCTTTTTAAGATTGAAAGTCGAAATTGCAGATTTTTTAAATGAAAATTGCATAAAAAATAAAATAAAATAATATAATCAACAGGTTCGAGATGCAAGATCTGAGGCAGAGATTAAAGAAAAAGGGAGTATGCTCGTTAACTTCTGAGTGCTTGTTTTTAGTAGACCGTTTAGCGTGAATAATAGGCGTCACATTGTCCCAGAAATCACTTCGTGCTAAGCCTTTTTGCCAGTTTCTAATAAAACTACCAACGTGCAACGTAATCGAGAATGACCTGGCTTCCAGCTATTGCTATTGTAAGCTTTAGTTTTTTCATTGTGAGTTCCACCAAGTGGGTCGAGATTCCTCAGTTCTCGAATCAACAGAAAATCTACCAGGCCCCGGTCTTTTATGGATTCGTTCGTAAAGAAGTAAGAGGCTAATCGTTTGGCAACTAATTTTTTGGATTCTATCAATGCGAAGATTCTACCGATTCTTTTGTGGTCTGACCATAAAATTTTGATTTTTATACTATTAAAAGTGATTTTTACAATATTTGAATAGATTTATTAATTAGAATACTTTAAGTTAACGGACCCTTGTTGCCGTGGCTACGGCTATTCTTCTATTTCAAGGTGAAAACTGAACTTTTTCAATTTTCAATTTTCAATTTTCAAAAATAATCAATCTTACCATAAACAAAATATTTGTACTATACAAAACTCGTTGTAGTTTTGATTTAGGATTACATGTTAGAACTGAACTTTCTTAATATAAATAAATATCAGCATTCATTAAAAGACATTTTTAGTATAAACAAATTAACAGTATTGTAGATTTACTCAAAATAAACATTTTTATTTAAAAATAAAAAAATTGAATAATATATTTTGTAAACTTTAAATTTTTTAAAAAATTTTAATGTAACCAATAATTTAATTTTATTGAGTTAAAACTAGGTTTATACTAGAATTTGAATCGATATAGTAAATATATCAAATCTTCACGTAATATTACTCTTTATAAATACTAATAATACTAATAATAAAACGTAATAATACTAATTATAAACTAATTATAAATAAAGAAATCAATAATTTATCATTACTAAAAACTAAAATTTCTAATCTATAAATTTATCTTTATAAAGCTTCAAATATTTTTCAATAAATTTTTATTATAAATCTACTACAAAATTTTTTGACTTAATCCAGTAGTATATATTAAAATTATATATTAATATTAACATTATATATTAACATTATATATTATATATTAATATTATTATATATTAATTATTATTTAAATTAATTATATTAATTAAGTTATTTGAAATTTCATTGTTTCAATTGTAAATTTTTATTTATTCACAATATTAAAATGTATGAACAATTATTTTATAAATTTAATCGAAAGAAGATTTTTAAATTTTATTATTTAACAATTCACTTTTTATTCCATTATATTTAGATACATATATAACTGTTTATGAATATAATTTATTAGTTCATTATTCTTATTATTTATGATTTAAATTTATTATCGAATAATATAATCTAAAAATATTCATGAGATTTATGTAATAAAATTGTAAATTTAATTATTTTATAAAATAATAGGATGATAGTAAAAAAGAAACAAGAACAAAGGCAATTTATTATTGTTTACTTAATTATTGCATATTTTGATAAAAAAATGTACATTAAAAACAATTTAAATAATAAAATAATAATAATAACATAATAATAATAATAATAATAAAAATAACAATAATAAAATAACGATAATAAAAACATAATGAAAATCAAGTTGTTATAACATACTGATAAAACCGATGTTTGTATTCAAACACTTAATATATCAATATTTATATAAAATGAATTTTTATTTAATTAATTTAAATAATGTTCAAGTAGCATTAATATAGTGTTAAAAGTGATTTGAAACACGTACATTTTATTTGAAACAATTGTTATTTATAATCCATGAATAAAAGCTTTTCAAAAATTCATTATTTATTTATTTTGAACTAATTAAATTTTATTAGTATATCATTCAATATTTAAAATAATCAAGATTCACATTATATCTACTTTAATCAAACATCATCTAGCTACAATATAAAAATATTGTGAATATTAGGAGGCTATATTTATTTAAATAAAAATATGAAGGAGAGAGAAGAATAGAGAAAAGTAATTTATAGTACGATATGACGAACTTCTAATACTATGTTATCTGCTTTATAATTTTGCATAAATTTTTAAATGCTTTGATTCTTCGAATCAAATCACCTGTTACTTAAGTATATCGGTTGGATAACTGATAATTTGAGCTTAGTGGTACCTTTTGTATATCCTACTCTTTTCTTCATTTACTTTATATAATGTGACACCATAAATTGAGTTTAAAAACATTTTATACTACCGTTATTTTTTATAACTATATTTTAAATAGTGAAATACCTTTGTAAAATATATCATAACTGATAAAATATACCTTTGTAAAAATTTGACGTACTCAAATATGAGTACTTATGTTAATTTGTATAATTATTAGATAAAGAATTTATCAGCTTATGTGACTAGTAATGATTCGTGTAATTGATAACAAATTCCTTTTTTATTATATACTTTTTCTCGATAACTTTTGAATAATTTAAATAAATATTATTCAAATTTATTTATATACGATTATGCAATATATATTTATTACTTCTTCTAGACGACAGACTTATGTAATATTAGTGAACTTTCCGGACAGCGTGATTTAATCTTAGTTAATCAACCAGTATTTAGCGGACATATCCGACCTTGTACTACGCAACACGTTATTAATAGTTTACATAAAGAGAGTGATGAAAATATTAAAACAGAATCAGATGAAAATGTTGAAGTAGAATCATCCGAAGAAGAATCAATAACACAAGTAAGTTATTTGCAAATATTTTGTTTTTTATATAATACTGAATATTAATTATTTGATTGTTATTAATGTTGATTTTTATGAATATTAATAATTTAATTTTACTATTAATGATTTAAAATAATTTTTTATTTTGAATAAAGATAATTGTAATATAAATATACATAATAACATTTTTTCACGAAGAAAACAGAAAAATCTTATATTTGAAATTATACAAAATACATAAAAATTCTGATTAAGAGGTTTGATAATATCGGTATATATGACATTATATATATATTTCAATATATATAATAAACATAAATATATTTTATAAGACATATTAAAAAGAAAAAATATATAAAAAACAAAATATACGAAATGAAACAACTAATTACTTTTTGATATTACCCTTTATTTGAAAATACTTTTTTAAACCCATTCATAAATATTCCATATAAATATTCTTAAATATTCCATACAAATATTCTTAAATATTCCATATATATAAATAAATAATATAGATTTTATTTGCTTTATATCGTTAAGAATCTTATTCATTTGGTTTTTTTTTATTACAATGTAATTTAAATAAACTTAAAAAAAATATATTAAATACATAATAACAAAATATATTTCTTACAAAAGGTTTATTTTATAAAAATTATTTTATGATATGTATTATTTCTAATAATATATAACGAATAATCGAACGAATAATAATTACTTGAATATATTACAGTTCAATGAACCATTAACTATAAATGATGCAAGTGACGATATGAATTCAACTACAGATACAGTTGAACCTGTAATAATTTCATTGTCAACAAATTTATCAAATACATCGCAATATTTAAATGAACAAATGGATAAAAAAGCATTTCTTCATTATCTGCCCATTAATCTTTTTAAACGAGTACATAAAACGCTCAAATCTCAGCCACCTACATTGAAAGGAAAAATACGGTTTTTAAAAGTCTTTGAACATACATTATTAAGTGAAATAGGTAATTCAATTTATTAAATTTTATTAATCACTGGAATTAAATTGTGTTTTATATTTTATATTAATATCATTAAAAATAATTAATTTAATTTTTATACTAGGAATTAATTATATTATATTATTATCATCATCAGAATTATCACCCCCCAACCATTTTTATTCTTAATTAATGTTAAAAACTTCATTGACAATATAAAATATGTTTTATTATGAATAAATAGTTTTAGCTTATATTTTCATTACTTAAATATTAATGGTTAGTTAATAATAAATTAATGTTTCACTTTATAAAATATTACTTTTTTAACAATATTCCAATCTAGATTATTTGATATATGGTAAAGTAAAAAATTGGAAATTAAAGCAATATTCAGATTTTCAATAAGTTAGTTTTAACAAGACTTAGTTTGATTTACTGTTAATTCAATGAATTTTCGTCGCTCTAGTAATGTTCATGCCTTTTAGGTCATTCCCTTGAAAGAAATCGCCTTTTTATATCTTTCCTCGTTCTTCTATTATCATCTGCTGATCCTACTCTTATGATTTAATTTCTATTTAATATTTTAGACGTTGACGACTAATCGCTATGTTTTCGCATTTTAGTATTATTTAGTATTATTTAATAAATAATGTAATCTAATTTAGTATTATTTCTAATAATTAATAGATTTTAAGTGAGTTTTTAAGCTTCGATCATAAGATTTACTTGTGTCCTACTTAATCTATTCTTTCGTTTCCTTTATTTACGCTTTATGAAAATGTTTAAGCTTATATATAAAAAATCGCTCTTTATGCGTGATGAAGAATATAATTTACACTTTATAATTTTGTTCATTTTTAAATATTTTTAATAAACATTAAATTGCATTAATAACAACATTTAGTATTTATTATTACAGAAGCTCACTTAAATGCTGCCCTCGTACCTTCAAGAATGCGTAGAGAAACAAGAGATCATCAATACAATATTAATGATCATGATGAAAAAATAGGATTCCCTTCTCTAGAAGGAACATTGATGGCCATTTCTTTTTTAACATTTGCCGTTTATTTGGTTAGATTAATTATGGTGAGTCTATAATATCCTACTTTTACAGCTTTTTATAATACAATGCCAATTAATTAAATCTTTTATTTCTTATATTTTGTGGCTTCTTAAATGTTATACAATTCTATAATTTTAATATACATTATTTTATTGTAGAATATAAATTATGATTTTATATAATATTAATGATTTATAAAAATTCTTAATAAATATATATATATATAGATTATATTAATTTTATATAATTTATATTACTGTGATAATTTATAATTCGATAAACTTAACAATAAGAATCAATAATTTTACAATAGAATACAATTTATATTTATATTTAGATGCTGTTTAAAAATGCTGGTACGATTGGAATTGCACCAATTGTTATTGGTAGAAAAAAAAGATCGATTGATAATGCTAACGAAGAAAGAATTAAAATTCTTAGTTATTTGGATTAACATTATCACGTTACTATTTCACAAAGTATGTGTGTATTAATGATACTGAAATACATTAACAATCTATTATATTAAAAAAACAATTATTTTTAATAGAAGACAATTTTGCATTCAACGAGTTATCTAAATATAGTATTTATTTCTTGTAAATTATAAAAAAATTATAAAGCAAATTTATAGATATATTAAAATAGCTCGTTAATTATATGAAAATACTAGGCGTTCCAAATTTACCAATTGTTATATATAAATAATTTTAAAAACATAAAGATTATTGTAAATTATGGAATTAAAAATTATTATCGGTTAGAATACTATTAAAAATTTATTCGAGTGTAAATACCATTTTGGATAAAATTAATGAATTATGTAAAAAAATCGATTAGAAATAATGATTTTGCAAAAAATTTACTAGAAAAATGTAGTTATATAATTATAATTTATAATCATGAAAAATAAAGATAATATTCATAATAGTAAATTAAAGTTTTTAAAATGAAATTTTTAAATTATAAAATTTTGATAAGAACAAATGTGTAGTTTCACATATATTTTTGTTTTTTAATTATATTATAAAATAAAGCAAACTGATAATTTTGTTTATATTTATATAAATTTGTTTGTATATATTTTGTATGTATTTTGTTTATATATATTTGTATATATTTGTATGTTTATATTTGTATGTTTATATTTGTATATTTTTTGTATATATCATAAAAATAAAACAAGTTTTTTAAATCTTATAATTTTGTTTTGTATCACATATTGGTACCACTAATATTTTATATGAATTTCTTTATTTATATTCATAAGTGCTTTAAATATGTCTATTTAAATAAATCTATCTTAAAAGTTTAACTGAAACGTAAAACTTAAAAGTTTAATTAAATGTTTCAAAAATATTAGAATCACTTTATTATATTTTAGTTTTTTAAATTAATATAATTGTTATATTACAGTAGATATGTTTCGTGAAGCGCAATGATGGTAAAATATTATAATTATTTTTATTTTTGATTTTTAGTACTTTAAAATAATCTATATATTTATTACTTTACTGTAAAATAAATTTATTGTATGTAAGTAATTGAATATTATATCTTAGTAATGTGTCTTAATTAACATTATTTTATATATTAATTTAAAAAACAGGCTTACAGATTTAACAGTTGTAAAAAAATTTTATCCCTGAATATTACACGAGAAGACAATGAGACAATTCTTTAATTATTTATTTGAAGAAATTAATTTTTTCTGCATTTATTTGACGACTTGAATTGACTTCCTAAATTTTTTATCTAATACAAATATCATTAAATTTAATTAATAAATTATTTTGGAATTTTTATTTGGAAATTTGTATTTGACTATTTTAATGAAAAAGGTAGGTATATATTATGTATTAACATGCACAAACGCTTGCGCGTGCGCACAATCTTGTTGACTCTATATATATTTCAGTATATATGTTTAGAAATGAAATACCCATAAATATAATATACGTTTTATTCATATCTTATTCAAATGTTGGAATTGTAATGTAAATATAAAACAAACGATTAATAAAAACTTTATTGAATTATAATTAAATTATTAAAAAAATGCTACAAAATGAAATAAAATCTTTTGATTTTTCATTTATTGACAATCTAGCAAAAAATAAGCACAAAAAAGTATATCAAGGAATTATACAATATGGAACAGCAGGTTTTAGAACAAGGTATACTTAAATTGTTTTGTTAGTGTTATTTATTTATTGTTATTTTTTATTACATTGAAGACATAAAAGAACATAAAAGATATAAATTTTTTTCAGAGCAACAAGTCTTGATCACATATTATTTCGAATGGGTTTGCTAACAGTTTTACGTTCGCAAGTTAAAAAAGGTAATTTTTATAAAAAATATAAATGACTAAATTTAACTACTTAATTGAAATTACTTTCTTTATTATTCTAAATAGTTTTTTAATTATAGTTTTGATGTAGGATATTTATAAATATATATTTCAGCAACAATTGGATTAATGATAACTGGAAGTCATAATTTAGAAATAGATAATGGAGTCAAACTTGTAGATCCTAGCGGTGAGATGTTAGAAACTTCATGGGAAATTATTGCTACAAAACTAGCTAATGTTGAAGATGATAAAGTTATATCAATATTACAGGAAATTATTAAAGAGCAAAATATCGATACAAGTCATTCTGCATTTGTTATAATTGGCAGAGATACAAGAAGTAGCAGCTTAAATTTATCTCAGGCTGCTGTAGGAGGAATCAAGGCTATGAATAGTAAATTCATAGATGTTGGAATTGTTACTACACCACAGCTTCATTACTTTGTTGTTTGCATGAACACAAATGGAGATTATGGTATTCCTACATTAGAAGGGTACTATAAAAAAATTAGTGAAGCATATACAAAAATTATAGGAACCACAATAAATAATGGTAAATACTCAAATAAGGTACAACTTGATGCTGCTAATGGAGTTGGTGCTCTTGCAATTAAAGAATTTCAAAAATATTTGTCTGATGCACTTAAAATTGAAATTTTTAATAGTGGAGAAGGTCAACTTAATCATATGGTATAGAGTATATTTTTATTATTCAAATAATATAATATTTTAAAATTCTTTTAATTATAATTAATTAAAACTGACAAAATGAGAATAATGCAAAAATAGTTTATAAATATGTGATAATAAAAATCTAAATTTAATTTGGGATTTATTTATACTTTTATAATTAATAAAAAAATATGTAGTATTTAATTAGATATTCTATTGAAAATATAGGAAGTTTTATAATATTAAATTTTTAGTGTGGAGCAGATTATGTGAAAACACAACAAGTTCCTCCACTTAACATTCCAATAAATCCATACATAAGATGTGTTAGTATTGATGGAGATGCAGATCGAATTGTTTATTATTATATAGATGAATACAATCAATTTCATCTATTGGATGGAGACAGAATAGCTATTTTAGTGGCTGCTTATTTAAAGGACTTACTTCAACAAAGTAATTTAAATTTACAATTAGGATTAGTTCAAACTGCATATGCAAATGGAGGTTCAACCGCATATATTTCCAATAGTTTGGTAAGAATAGATATTTTTATATGTATAATTAAAAATTTTATTTTTATTTAAACAATATAAATGTAATATAAAAATTATTGTTAATTTGATGAATATGAAAATTAAAATAGGATATAATTTATATACGTTTAATAAATTGTTTTCAAAATAAATTATGCGAATTATGCAAAATATTTATCAAAAATTATTTATAGATGTTATAAAATTTAGAGTATAATTTGATTATCAAATATTTAATATACATGAAAAACCATGCTAAATATATATTATATCATCAATGTAAATTTTAGTTCTAGATTTGTTATTCCAAGTTCTAACTTCCAAATTCTAATTTTTACCTAATGGAAATTATACTTTAACTTACTAGAAGTTAGAATGGAACGGCATAATAATTATCTTTTGATAGGTTATGTTTAACGAGGCTGTTAAATTGAGATCTAAAAGTGATAAATCATTGGGATGTTCCAAATAATGTATCTTATAAAATAGAATAAAATAGCTGCAATAAATTTCTGATAGTTTACTATTAATAAATTATTAAGTTATATAATTTTTATAAAAACTTTAAAATTGATGTTGCCTACATGATATCTTGTTCAAACATTTATTACACTTGAGATATATTTTATAAATCTTGAAGTACATATGCTAACAGTTTGATTATTATAAAAAATACATTTATGTATTAATATTTTCAATTTTAGATGAAATTGTATATAAAAATTTATATTTACAATATGTTTGCTATTATAAAATAATTACAATATTTAAAAAATATTCCATAACGTGATTTTATATAAATAGTCAAAATAGAAAATATTAATAGATTTAAGTTATCAATTTTTTTAGAAAAAAATTTAATAAAGTATATAACTAATTATATATTTACAAATAATAAACATGGAATCAAAAACTTTTCTTCGTGCTAAGTCACATGTAAACTCAAATTTAAAGGAAACCACACTGTGTTACTTTCCACACTATCTTGTTGCTAATCATAATAAAAATCAATTTAGTTCAAATTTGAATTTAGAATTTGATTCAAATTATACGTCGAAAATATTTCAAGGATTTCCATATTATAGTGATTTTCCAAAACCACTTTTACCACCAAGTAAAATTAAACGGGACTGTTTTAGTAGAGATGATAAAACAATGCAACTTATTCATACAAAAACTAAAATCCAAGATGATGTAAACCGATATTTAGAACTATACAACAGAAATTCAACTGCTTTAGATAAATATAAAAATAAGAATTTAGAGTGGAAAAAGAACAATAAAGGTAATTATATAACATTAC
The DNA here is from genome assembly GCA_030522565.1 of Ceratosolen corneri. Classification (NCBI taxonomy): domain Eukaryota; kingdom Metazoa; phylum Arthropoda; class Insecta; order Hymenoptera; family Agaonidae; genus Ceratosolen; species Ceratosolen corneri. The sequence continues at coordinate 141,038 of JAPYYT010000013.1, read as the reverse complement.
CAAAATATATTGTTTCAACAGCTAAAATTTTAGAATATGATCCAGATCCTAATTTTAATGGAACTTACAATTGGTACTATAGTGGTGGTACATTAAATGGTATTTTAAATAATTCAAGAAATATTTTAATATTTCCTTTTATGAATGAATTAATTCTACTTCCAATACAATTGAAAGAAAATACATTATTTATACCTGATTATAAAAATGGCACAAAAGTAGCTTGTAAAGAGAATATTTTTCAAATTATTTGTTCTACATCAAATAATAATGGAAGAATTTTAATCAGACATAAAAATAATTGTTTTCTATATAATATTTTTAATATGAATAAAAAAACAGTTCAATTACTAGAAATTGAAAAACAGCCATCAGATTCTCCATACATTTCAGCTGACCTCAATTCATTAAATATAAACAATTATTGTACTACAACTGTAGATAGAACTGTAAAAGTATGGGATGTAAATAAATCAAAATTTTTTTTAAGTGGAAATATTCCAGTTACACAGTTTTCTGAAGATAGTTGGGCCTTTATAAAATATGATATATATGATAACAATATTTTAAAATATACCGATAGGCATTGTGTTCATTATTATGATACTAGATTGCCAATTGAACGATCTGTTTTAGTTATGTATCCTAAACACAATTTAGAAAGCTGTGAAAGTCTTTGTTCATATGCTACAAGTGCAAAAAGCAATTATTTTTCATATGTTGGTTCTACTCATAGTTTATGTTTATTGGATAGTAGATTTTCTAATAACGCTGTGGTTAATAAATGGACCCATCAATTTAAAAGTAGTCCACTTTTTATCAATGTCTGTTGTAGAAATAACAAAGAATTTGTGATTATTGCAAGTCAATTTTCTGGAGAAACAGCAATAATATTAAATTGTTGGAATTCAAATGAAAAATCACCTGATTCATATGGTACACCATTTTCCCCACCTAGTAATATAGAAACTTTAATGGCATTAAAATCTCAAGGCAAGTGTCTTAATCCACATATCCAAAATAGATTATTGCTTTGTAATACAGGATGCATGACAATAGTAGATCCAAAAAATTCAGAAATTTTTCTTTTAACGCAAAATTCTCTTAATGACATTTTTTATCAGGCATTAGGACATCAAGAATCATTAGATTTTTTTTCTTTAGGAAATTATAAAGCTTTGTACAATCTAAATATATGGGAAAGACAAATTTTGAAAAGTACTCACCATAATATTACTTCTCCTCTTATAGTTACAAAAAGAACTAGTGCTTGTAATATTCTTCAAAATTTTACTAATGAAAAAAATCAACTTAACAATAGAAATATAGATAATAAAGATTCGGAACATTTACCAAATTGGAAAAGATCAATAGCAGATTTGAATTCGTTTTTAGATATTTTTGCATCAGAATTATTGTCTTCTTGGGAAATCTTATATGAAATTCCATTAATTCCAGTAACACCAGCACCTCATGAAAAAGTTCTTTCATGGCTTGGAATAACTGATCAAAATGAAATTACATCAAAACAAATAGTTGATTCACAACAGACTACTCAAATACAAATTCAAGAAACTACTGTTAATCCAGATTTATTTATTATAAAAGATAATGAATGTATTGAAAACTTCTTTTTGCCAAAAGTTAAATCTCACATAAAATCAAACAATAATAAAAATAAAAAAGATAAAGATAAAAATCAAATAAATTACATCCCAGGATTTTAATATTATAAATTTGCAATTATTTTTATATTAGTATAAATATAATTATGAATTAAAAATTTATAAAATTATTTTAAATTTTATATAAACAAATTTTGAACATTATTTATAACTATTAATTCATAAAACTTTTACTAGAGTATTCCTGTGTCATGCGTATGCACAGGAGTGAAATACTTACATCATAAAGCCCTTGAATTTGATATAGGAGTTTACTTTGAATCAAATGGTCATGGTACTGTAGTCTTCAAAGAATCTGCTGTTAAGACAATTTTAATGGCTGCTAATAATAATAGGTAAAAAAAATAAAGTATATTACATTAAAATTATTTGTATAATTAAAAATTAAAATTACATCTTATTAAATACAATAATTAAATCGTTATTTGAAACATATTATTTAATCAAATTTTTGGTAATATTTATTTATAAATTAAACATGTAAATAAAAATTGTTAAAACATTTTATTTTTGTAATGATTTTATATTTATTTTATTTTTCATAATATGTAAAGAATTCACTTGTACTCTAATATATAACTTATTAGTTTCAAGATAATTAAATTAAGACTATTATTTTATATTGATTTTATGCTTGATAATAAATAAATTAAAAATATATAAATAGTAATAAATTCTTATATAGCTTAATTTATAATTTATCTAAAGAATAAAATTTATATATAATAAAAATATTAATTACTAAAATTTATAGTATTATATTTATGATTATCTTCTTATTGATGAAGTGTTACAATAAATATTCTTAAATTTTTAATATTTTTTTATAGTTCACCATCAAATCAACGAGAGGCAGCTCAGACTTTAAGTTATGTAATTGATGTCATCAATCAAACAGTAGGAGATGCTATTAGTGATATGCTACTAGTAGAACTTATTTTACATGCTAAAGGATGGGATATAGTTGCTTGGAAAAAAAGTTATAGTGATCTCCCAAATAAGCAGGTAAAAGTCAAAGTTCAAGACAAAAATGCTATTATAACAGCAAATCAAGAAAGATGTTGTATAAAACCTAAGGAGTTGCAGAAAGAAATTGATAAAATTGTGGCTAAATATAAAAAAGGAAGATCTTTTGTTAGGTAATTGTATTTTTGTTTCATGAAGGAAATTTATAATTTTTATTTTGTTAATGTTCCAATTGTATATTTTATTTTATCTTTTTATAGATCATCAGGAACAGAAGATGTAGTACGTGTATATGCAGAATGTGAAAATGACTTTGATATTGATAAAATGACTGCAGAGGTTTCACTAGCAGTTTATAACTTAGCAGGAGGTATTGGAACAAAACCTGTTGTACCATAATCAAATTAAAAAATTTAAGTTGTTACTGTACTTTAAAACATTAAAATATCTTTAATTTTTAAAGAATTCATACTAATGTATTTCATAAGTTTATGATTGTTTAAATAATTTTGTAAACAATAATTATGTATTAATACTAATAAAAATATAGTTGTTAAAATTATAATATTAGATATATATTTATTTATATAATATATGTATCTAAAAATATTTTTATATACATACCATTTATTTGTAATTTTATAGAATAAATTTTATGGTAAAATATAATTTTTTCCAAGTTTCTTTTAATGGTTCTTTTTGCTATTACTTGGTAGGTATGACAACCATATTGATTTTTTCAGTTATAATTTTATCTATTTACGGAAAAATATATTTTCTAAAGGGTTTATACTATAAAAAATGTGGCAAGATAATCAAGTTAAATTTGACATTACTTTTTTGTAAGTATGTTTTAAAATTATGTTATATTTATTCCTTTATTATAAAAGTAAAATTTTAACGAAAATGTTATTGGTGAACATTTACCAAATTTTTATATGAAAATGATTAAAATATTCATTTTTAGACAAATGGAATTAAGATTAGGAGAATATTTAATTGATAAACTAGAACTAGTAGAAGATACAAAAGGTAATGCAGGTGATCGTGGTTGTCTCTTGATAACAAATCTAAGAGTCATGTGGCATTCCATATCTTATCCACGTATAAATTTAAGTACGATATTTTAAAATCATTAATGATCAATATAACTGTATATTAATAAATCCTTTTGATTTAGACTTATTAAATATTCTAAAAATTACAGGTATTGGATTTAATACATTAGTAACCATTACAACAAAAATTATAAATACAGTTTGTATTCAAATTTTTCAAATCATTTAAATTTAAGGACTAAAATATTCATTATATAAAATCTTCAGATATATGGAGGTGCCACTCAAGCTTTATATATTTTAAGTTCATATAAAAATTGTCGATATGAGTTTATATTTAGTAATTTAGATATTAGAAATTCTCGACACTATACTTCTGTAATAGGTGTTTATAGAGCTTACATATCATCAAAAATGTATAGAGAAGTCAAATTAAGAGTTGGTATAGTAAATGATAAACGATTAACCTTATTACCTCAAGAAATAATACATGAAACATTACCTGGAGTATGGAATTTATCAACAGAGCAGGTAAAATATTTTTAAAAATACAAATTATTAATGATTTTATTGAATACTATTACTGGTATCCCAATAATAACAATAAATTATTCAATTTGTTAGGGAAATATTGGAACTTTTATTGTTACTAATATAAGAATTGTTTGGTATGCTGATATAAATCAGCAATTCAATGTCTCTATGCCTTACTTAACAGTAGATAATGTAAGTACTTGATAAGATGAAAAAATGAGTACATATATATTGTTTATCTTATTTGCTTTTAAAAATAACTAATTTTAGCTTTATTAAAAATGTTTATTATATGTCACTAATTTAGATAAATGTAAGATCTTCTAAATTTGGACCTACTTTGGTAATAATAAGTACTAAAACATCTGGTTCTTATGTCTTAGGATTTAGGATTGACCCTATACATAAACTTCATTTTTTACACAAAGAATTAATATTCCTCCAAGCGACCTACAACAAGACACCAATTTTCGGTATAGAATATGCGTTTGAATATCAGGTAATAAAATTGAATTATAAATTAAGTTCTTTCAATAAATATGTATGTTTCTAAGTTTTTAATACATTTTCTACATATTTTCATTACAGTCGCTTTTGCAACCTCAAGTTATAATAGAAAAATTTACAGATTTTAAATCATCCAAAGATGAAATATCAAATATTTTTAAAATGTACTTTTTAGAAGGTGGAATCAATCAACGAAAACCAATTTTAACAAATCACTTAGGACTAGCAACTGAAAAACCAAGAGAAGGAAATACTTTGGAAATGCTGTGGGAATTACTTCCATCTACTACATAATATGAACAAGAATAGCAAATAAAAAATGTATATAAAATTTTTGTTTTATCAATAAAAAAAAGATAAAATACTTCATAATATTATTAATTTCAATTCTTTCTTTCTTTTAAAGTAAACTTTTTGATGTATATATATACATGTACATATCTACATAACATATGCATGTGTATATGTGCATGTACGTGCATGTGTATGTATTATGTACACGTGTGTATACGTTTAAATTAACAAAACTTAACTTGGTCTACAATTCAGTGGCTGAGTATTTGAAGAATCTTGATTATCTTCGTGAGTACTTCTGGAATTTTGTCCACGTAATCTATATCCCATATTAAAAAGCATTAAATCTAAATCAAAGCGCTCATCAGTATTCATTCGTATGTAATTAGCTGTTGCTGCTTCATGTCGATTTTCAACTTCCCAGGCATTTACTCTTCCATCCTAAAATACAAAACAAATGACGTAAAATATATTTATTCTTTTTATATTAATTTTTTTCTAACGCATTTATTAAATAACTTAATAAATTATAATAAAATTACCTCGGGCATTGGACTCCATAATTTTATAAATGGATCAATACCACTAGTTGCTAATAGACATATAGATGGATGTGGCTGTAAACAATTAACTATTCGTGGATCTCCTTTTAGAATTCGAGCTATATTAGTTGTAGATCTATCCCAAATAAAAAAGGACCCTTCATCTGATCCAGCAATGATATATTGCCCATTACTGAAATATACATTTTCATAATGATATATTTTCATTATATGTTTTTACCATACTTGATATATTATGATTGATTAACACTTTGTTTTTAAATTTTATATTTGAAGGAATTTTTATTAAATCTTTTTAGATACATAATATATTATAATATATTATATTATATTATATATAATTATATATTATATTATATTATATTATATTATATATATTATATTATATTATATTATATAATATTATATTAAATTATATTATATTATATTATAATATATTATGCATAATATATTATAAGAGATTAATTATTTTGTTTTATAATTTTAAATTAAACAGTTTCACAATGTATAATTTGATATTTTAAAAGATAAGCCACAATAAATATTAAATAATTAAATTAGCTTACTAAACTTACTTAAAATTAAACATTTTGTTATAATTGTATGTAATTAATTATAAACTTGGTTCAGTTTGTAATTTATAAAATAGAAATTGTAAGTATTGAAATTTAAATAATTATCATAAATTATCATAGAAAATCTACAAAAATAATGAAATCTTTAAAATAATATTTTAAATTTAATAAAAAATATTGATATTATAATATTTATCAATACTTTTATTATAAAATAAATAAAAACTAGCAATGGTCATTTGTCTATGATCAATAGTTAATTTAACAACAATCTACTATAATTTAATAGTTAAGTCTTATATTTTATAAAATTAAAAATATATTATAATAAAAATGTTATATTAATAGTTAAATTAAAAGTAATTTAGAATTATAACATATTTTTATAAGTTTAGTAAAACATTTTCTTCTAAACTATATCAATTCATAAAATTAACTAAATCAATATAAAATAACTTACTCTCCAAAGAAATTGGCTTCTTTTATGTCGGTATTATTATTACAGTGGCCCCACAATCTAATTTTATAATCAATTGCATTTTTACGCCATTCTTTTTCATGTTCAGAAATATTTGTTTCATACATTTTTTTGGATGTTGCTGACTGTTTATTAATTCTAATTTCTTCTTTTATAGAGTTTTTTAATTTGTTGCAGGCAGAATTATTAATATACTCTGGAAATTTTTCTCGAAAGTTTTTCATGACAATATAAGCTTCGTTCTCTTTTTTTAAATCAAATAAACATTTTGCTAACCTTAAAATATTTATTAAAAAAATAATTAAAAATTGTAATGAAAAAAATTTAATTATTGCATTAATAAATAATACCTATAGTGAGCTTTGACATGTTCTGGATCTAGCGCTAAAGTTATTCGACAATCTCGTAATGCAGCATAACAATCTCCATCCCTTAAGTCATTTAAAGAATAATTTACATATTATAAAACAAACAAATATTTTATTTAAAAATTATTGTGCTTTAATTATATGAATAATTAAAAATTTTATGTAATTATTAACTTACTTATTTATAAAAATTAACATATATTTAAATTACCATAATCGTTTCATATAAGTACCAGCTCTATTGCCATAAAGTACAGCAGCATTTGGGCATAAACTAATTGCTTCGTTGTATAAAGTAATAGCGTGAGCATATCGATATTCTTCAAAAGCTTGATTTGCCTAAAATAACATATAAGATATGTATTTATATATTGTTTAAAAATTATTGAAACTTACTTGTTGTCGTAGTTCTTCAATTTCAGGAGTAAGTTGAGTAATATTCAATGCTGATAAATCTTCTAGTATAATTGAAGGATTATTGTTATCAATTACATAAGAATCTTTGCAGTCTTGATCTCCATTGTTCGTTACTACACAGATTTAATAACATTATAATTTCAATATATAATAAAGATCATGAAGACTTTAATTTAAATTATTTATTACTAAGCTCGACAGGAACAACAAAATTTTTTGAATTTCCATGATTGTTGATATCAAATAAATAAATTTGTTCTTCCCCCATATTAACGAGTAATTCAGTTCCATCGTCGTTAAAAGTCAAATAAGTCGTGGAAAATCTTTTGCGGCTATCCCGACATTTTAAATGACCTATTCAAGAAATAAAATTTAAATAATAAATAAACATCCCATTAAAATATCTAAAATAAGAATTAGCAACAATTAACAAATTTATGTTTTTTCGAAATTTCAATTTTGTTAAATCAAACTTCGTATCAATGTAAATTTTCAAATTCAAACAATATAAATGTTTTAATTGTAAAAAATTACATCGAGAAAGATTTAAATTATAAATATTATTTATCATATACTTTTGTATTTTTTAGTTAATTTTAATGTTTGAAAAATTTATATGAAAATAGTCATTTGCATAGGTTTCCCATAGCAATTCTGTTAAATACGTTTAAATTAGTTTTTGAAATTATGAACAATAGCCAATATAGAAAATAAAATAAAAAATTACAAAATAAAACATAAATTTATTTCAATTATAAAAAAATATTTTTATTCTCATAACTATGTCATAACGTATCACATTTTTATAACCTTTAACTTTTTATAAAATATTTTAAAATATTTAGTAATTATATAAATGTTTTTAATAATTTACTATTTTATAAAAAGAAATACGAATAAGTTTTAATATTAGTTTGATTATAAAATATTCAAAATTTTGATAATTTCCTTATTTTGCAAAGAGTATTTTTTTAATTAATAGTGCTAAAAAAATAAATAAAATTATTAATTGAATACAACACGTTTAATTAAATTAAAACTTTTACCTGCAACAAAGTATTGTGCACAGCCTATAGGAATATTATTATCGGGATCTCCTTTTCCAAGAGCTAATGAAAGATTATTTGAGGTTGCTGAAATTGGTATCTGTAAAAATAAATATTAAATATATTTTGTTTTATATTAAGTATTTATATTTCTTTTAATTTATGTTTATTTATTTTTCTTTGTAATAATAAATTTTATATACAATAACACATTAATTATAATTTACACTAAAGTCAAATATAATAATAATATTTAGTAGTAAATTATAAATTATTTAATCTTAATAATTAATAATAATAATCATAATGCTGATGATGAATACCAAAAAAACAGTTTTAAAAACAATAATTATGCTTATAAAACGTAGCTGATACAAATAAAATATATATTATTGTTTTCTAGAATTATGAAAATACAAGCTGAACACATTAGTGTTTATAACTTTGTTTTAACATGTTGTCATACTACAATTTACCAGAAAGTGTATAAATACAAATAAAAATATTAAGTAGACTCTGGTGTGGTATGTAACATGTTTTTTAAATAATGTTAAATAAATAATGTGTATTATATTTTGTATAATTTTATACATTTATTAACTTGATAAAGTATGAATAAGTTAAAAAATATATTAATGATAAAAAATAAAGTTTTCATATATGTAAAAAAATATAACTTATTTAATAAATATTTAATAGACTTTTAAGAAAAGCCCTATTATCAAACCTTTGAAGTATTAACAGTTCAATAATAAATTTACTTAATAGATCAAGTCAACACAGAGATAAATAAAAAAAAGGGCTTACGTGTGAAAGCTTGATCATCCGGCGATCATACATTCTTACATAAGCGTCATTGGCTCCAACAGCGATGAGTTCTGGCCTTCTAGGGTTAATGCTGATGCACTTGGCTTCAACAATGTCATTCGTGTGATTTGAGAGGTTGACCAGCAACCTCGTTTGGTCACCACTTTTGCACGAGTGCGGTTGCCGCAAGTCGTGCTGGAGGATAAGTCCATCTTCAGCTGCACTCCAGAAAAGAAATGGCACACTCGGTATAGTTGCCACGCGCTTCACCCGACCAAAATGACAATTGCACACAAGCAGCGTGTCAGAGATTGCAATGTCGTGAACACGTATTTTAAAATCGCCTGCGCCCGTAACCAGGATTGAGTCATTTGATTTTGGCATAAACTAGACATTACAAATGACTTTTGTTATTCATTATAAGTCCATAGAAATTTTATTTTCAAGGAGACTGTGTATAATATATAATAAGACATACGCGGAAGTTATATACGTAATAAATTTATTTAACCTAAATATTATTATTCTATAATTATGTCAAGAGAATAAACTTTTAATGAGAAAGACCGTATCAACTTATTATTATATTAATGTAGAATAAATTTTTTAAAAATATTTACTAACAGTTACAGTTTCTTGATAAAAAACAAGAAATTATTGTTTAAATGATTATGAAAGTTAATTTTTTCTGATTGATGTGATTCTTTTAAAAATGAATTATTTATTATTTCAAGTTATTATATTCTTAATTCAATTTAGTTTAATTTTTTAATATCAAACAAAAAATAATTTAGAAAGCAATAAAAATATAACCTATCCTGAACTAAAATTATTCTATTCAATTAAATTTTTTTTATTTTATTCTTATTTATGTTAAGTCATGTAATTTTATAAAATACTTTTAATTTTATAATTATATAAATTATAACTTATTTTTTCTGCTTTTTAAAAAAATATAATTAATAAAAACAAATGATTAATTGTGTCAAAAAATCTCTAATCAAATTTAATTATAACTTTATAACTGTAACTTGTAGCTTATAATTTCAAATTAATTATAATTATTGATATGGTGTTATATAAAATTCTATAGTGAATTGTTTATGTATTGTTCACTGATTAATTTAAGAAATTTAAATTCAATAATTGATCGACTAGTTACTTTTCCTATTAATAACAGTATTTTACTTTTTAATATATTAATTTTTAATGCTTTAAGATTTAAAAATAACACAAACAAATACTTAATGTTTAGCAAATACATTTAAATAATTGAAGTCATACTTAAGTTTGTATTTTAAATCATTATTTATAAGTAATAATTTTTCTATGATATAGTTAGTTTTTATTAAAAAATAAAATAGTAAGAAAAAATTTATTAAATACCTTAACAGTAAAAATATTTCCTCCATGCCTAGTATGAAGAGTTAGTTTCTTTTCATAACGAAAAGGATCCCATAATATAACATGCATATCATCTGAAGCTGATGCTAGTATTCTAAATATGGAATAATTAATGAATATTATTTATAATTTAAATATACATTTTTTGAAAAAAATTAATTACTTACGTCCCACTTTCATTCCATTCTAAACAATTAACACATCCATCATGACCATCAAGTTTAGCTTCTAATCCTAAACGTTTTATAAAATTTGGTGTAACTTTTAGCTTATGATCAATATGTCTTGAAATTGATTCCTATTTGCAATTATAAAAGTATACAATTACATATATTGTAGTAATATTTCCTAATATTAGTAGAATGTCAAACTCTTACTTGTATTTGTCTTTGATAAAGCAGATCTATGAGTCTGTAATCATATTTTTTCTTTGTAACTATTTCCATTATCAAGTTATAGATATATCACTGTTAGCTTTCATTAATTGCATTTAATCTCCTATAAAAAATATGTATATTAAAAAAGGTTCACATTAAGCAAAATTGAAGCATATGGCTTGATCAAACATATTGTATTAAAGTACTAACCTAATGTATAAATAAACAAAAGTAAATTATCATTAACAAAATATATAAAAACAGTTATTGTATTTATTTTATTTTTAAAATAATTTCTAAAGATCAGATGTTTTTAAGATAGTAACAAGAAAACCAAAACCACATAAAAAGTTAAAAGTACCAAAATTTAATTTTAATATTTACAATACAGTATAATTTAAAATCGATATTATTCAGAAAAATCTGAATAATTTATGAAACATTTTCTGTCTTACTTGGATTTGCTTTTCTTTGTATTTCATAAAAATTCTTTGGAGTAGTCACAAATTTATATTTGTATTAAAAAATAACGTTTTTGTTATTATCATTATATATAACGATGAGACGAAATGATAACGTTGATTGAAAAATTAAGCGACTACAATTTATATCTGTATCATTCTAAATTAAATAAGGTGTTTTGCTCAGCTTTTTAATGTTCTGTTCACACAATACATAAATGTATTTTTATTATTATATTTCCGAATTTTTAATATAGTTTGTTGTTATTTATGAGTTACAGAACACCTTTAAGTATATCTGATGTAGATAGATCTGAATAGAAATAGAAAATTAACAGAGATTAAGATTAATTATATTCAGTATCTAGAAAAGTAGGTGGCGTAGTGATCTCTTTTTAACTTTAAATGAAAGCGAATCGCCTTATGGAGCGTAAGGTTACTAGTTGATTCTTTTAATCAACTTTAGCTTTAATAATTATATAATTATAAAACAACACTATTTACTAAGATATTTAAAATTCTGTACTCTTTTCATAAAAAAAACAAAATCAATGAGATTTTGAAGTTTTTGCTTATACAAAAGTGCATTTATATTTTATTTACTGTTAGTTTTAAAAGATTTTTACTTAAAAAAAATACGTAATGTCTATTTGATAAACAAACATACACTCAATATTTTATATTTACCATGATTATAATATATATTTCTATATGATAAACAGATGTTTGAAAATGACTAAAGATATTTGATGATTATGACAAACAATTTTTCTTTAAGTGGATAGTCATTTCTATTTAAATGATTTGTATATAAATTTTTAATAATCCTGAAAAACAATGTGGTATTGATATTTGGTCAGGATAATTATCTATTTTAATTGTTGCAATATTCTAAGTATGTAATAAATATGTGAATTGCTCTGATTCTAATAAATAAGTCACAACTTTAAAACGAAAAGGTCGATGATTTTGAAGTGATCAATTTGTATATATAACTTGATTTAATTAAAATTAATTTTTTTAAATTATTATCTCATATTGTTACTCTATGTAATCAGTGAACAGATAGGCAAGGTTCGTGCGCGATGTATGGTTTGCATGCGTGCGCTCACAAGTGGATGAATTCCCGTAATTCTTTTTTTCGCGAAATGACAGGAGAGTGTAACCATCCGTAATACAAACAATTAAGAGGGTAAGCATGATCATTGGGAAATTGTAAAAAGTGCATTTGCATGTGAATTTAATACGGAGTTCGTAAAACAATATTTTTAATTAATTTTTTGTATAAATACTTACTGTTTAAAAGTGATGTTATAAATTATTACCGGGATTGTTGCAAAATATTACTAAAAATATAAATGAGTAGATGAAATGCGTGTATAATAAGATTAAAATCATATTAATATTAACTGACCACGCAAATTAAAAGTAATGTAAGTTAATTATAGTATAATATTATGAGCATGTAAAAATATATTTAATTTACGTAGAACTAAAGAAATATTTGTAATTTAATTAATTTTGTTTGTATATAAAAAAGAAATAAACTACAATTATATTTGTTTTCTTGTAGGTTACTCAATTCTTGCGTTTAATATAACAGAGCTAATTTTTAAATGTCAAAATGAGAATGCATAAAATCTAATACACTAAATGAAAAAAAGAATTTATTGAAATATTATGTTTATAAAATATTATTTTCTTATTAATGAATGCAGGTAACTCTATTAATAATGAAATTAATCTGCAATGTAGATGTTTACAATAGGTTATCATCACTTGCAATTAATATTAGACAAAGAAAACCTCAAAGATCATGTTTAATCATAGGAAAGCAATCAGAAGAAAATGATGAAGTTTATCTCATACTACAAACTAAATCAAATAAAATTGGTGTAAAGTACAAAGTATGATTTATATAGTAGTAATTTACGAATGTTATTATCAAAAAAAACAACTAAACCTTAACTTTCTTTCACCAGATAAATAATAATATTAAAAAAATCTTCACAAAATATGTTGATGAAGGAAAAGCATCATTTAGAATAATAGAACCATCTCATGATATAAATATTCAATGTGATCCAGTACAATTAAAAAGTTTTCTTCATATATTGAAACTTGTGCTTTTAAAGAAATTAATTTCTCCCATTTCAAATTTGTCTGACTATAATAAAAAACTTATAAATATTATTCCTAAAACAAAAATTATTATATCCAAAGTTTTAGATTATCCAATACTTAAAGGATTTCCAAAAATTACTGAGCAGCTTTATCTTTGTGGTCTTCAAAGAAAATCTTTCGATTGTCAAATTCTTAAATTACATAATTTAAAAATTTTAAATTTATCACAGAATCAGTTAACAAATTTACCTCAAGAATTAGGAATGCTTCCTAATTTACAAGAATTATGTTTATCAGATAATCAATTTGGGAAATGTCCAATATCCAAATGGTCATGGATGAATGGGTCTAATATTACAAAAACTTTACGTTCATTAAATTTAAGCTCTAATAAAGTAAATAATTCTGTAGTAAAGTTATAGAATATATTAAAATTTTTTAAATAATTGTATTAATATTTAAATATTTTTACAGTTAACTAAACTTCCTGATGAAATTAGCAAGCTACATGCTTTACTTTCATTAAATCTTAATAATAATTTAATTTCTAGTTTACCACAAGGCATAGGTAGTTTAAACAAACTTAAATATTTAAATATATCTAAGAATAATTTAATAAATTTACCAGGGAGTATGGCTAATTTACGACTGTATGAATTGGATATATCAGAAAATTCATTTCAAATTAGTAATGATAACATAATATCTCTGTATAATATCAAAGTATCTTGTCTTGTTGAACTTGCTGCACAGATAGTAATAAAAACAAGGTTTGTAAATATTTAACGCATTTTATATTTATTTTTCATTAAATTTTAATAATTATAATTTATTGTAGGATATATTATGATGCAAGTATAATACCATTTACTTTAATCCAATATTTAGATAAAGCACATTATTGTATGTGTGGTGTACCGTGCTTCAATAGTTTTATGAGAAAATTTATGCCAATGAATTTATCTACAATTACTAATAGTATTAGATTTTCTGGTGTATCAGGAAACAATATCCTATTTGATTGTTACTTTTGTTCGTTTAAATGTTTACGCAAATATTTTCTATGTGTCTATAATCATTAATATATTAAATGTTTTTAATTTTATCTGAAATTTAGTAATAAAACTTATCTCAAATATGATTTTATATTATAAATATCTGTAATAAGTAAAACTCCATTATAATAAATCATTTAGTTTTAATCTTGTAAATATAACAAATATGTATTTTGTACAATTATTTTTATAATCTAATATGTATTTTTTAAAATTAATAAAAGAATTTTTAATTTTATCATAAAAAATTTTTCTTTAATAAACTAAAGTTGAATGGTCAAGATTGATTTGACATAAATAATAAAAAGTTGCTAAATAGGAACTTGGATATTAAGTTATTATTATTATAAGAACAATGTAATTATTGAATTATTATATCTACAGGCTGAAAACATGTTTATAACTTATTGCACTATTAAATTATGATTTTACAATTTATTAAAATCATTAATATAGATTTAAAAATATTTGTGCTAAAATTTATTTAAATCAATAAATACTTTTAAACATTTGCATACAATACGTATAAAAAATTACATATAAATTAATATATATTAATACAATTACATTATTATTTCTTTTGCAAAAGTATATAATGTAGATTATAATTATAAGATTAAATATGTATATCTTTTACTTTTAAATAATATTTTTTTAGAAAATAATATATATATTATTCGTTCATAATATATTTTATGTGAAGGTTTTTTTAATATATTCATTTACGTTCATTTAATTCAAAATTTATACTAAATATTAAAATATTAATATTAAAAAATGAATAGCAATTATTCAAATGTGATTAACAGTTTCATACTTGTAGTTTAATTTATTTGGACAATTTCCTTGTGACAATTTCCGTGCAATTTTGTCCAGCAATGATCGTAAGGCTACCTAGTAAGTCGACCGAGAATTTGATTTGTTCAAACCGGAAATTACTCGGTCGGAAGTTTCTTTCTGATTTCTTATGGTATATATGTAAGTATGTTTAATAATAATTTTCTTTATTTTAATGCTATATTTGAACTATATTTGTAAAAGTAAATTTTATATTCGTAAGTTTATAAAATTTTTTATATATTTTACTTATTACAACTGTTATCTATTTATATTTTTCGAAATATTCATACTTGCACGTGGCACGTTTTTTGGTCGAAAAATTCTTGAAAACTAATCTTACAGTTAAGTGCTACCGAATGAAGTTTTATAGTGTTTTGTGTAACCTCGTTTATTTATAAGTATTTTATATTTATGCAATATTGAATTCTTCCGGATTGTATTTTTTTTATTTTCTTGTTCATCTAAAGCTCAGCCTACATTGCAAATTTAAAGTAAATACATTGTACACGATTCAAGATATTTCTCGAACTTTCGAAATATAATTTTAAATTATTTAAAATTTAAAATAATATTAGTCATTTATTTATTTAATGGATATTCATATTCAATAATATTAGTAATATTAGTAGATTAATAATAAATATATCTTATATTTATACTAAATTTGTAGCTATTTAATAGTCAGAAACTTCAAAATTGCAATGTTAAAAGTTTCTTATCGATTTATATGGTATATAGTTCTTGGTATATATTTATATATTTCTAAGGTACGAAAAATTCCAACTTTTATTTCTAAATTTTAAGTAAGTTTTGAAAGTTTAGAGAAGGTAAGTGAATTGTATAGTGTACAATGTAATAAAATGATGTATGAATTGGCAAAATTTAATTATGATACTTTCTGATTAATTTTTAGTTTGAAAAATATTTTGGCTCTTAAAAATAAAATAATATGCCACAGAATGAATATATTGAGCGTCATCGGAAATTGTATGGACGACGATTGGATTATGAAGAACGTAAAAGAAAGAGAGAAGCTAGAGTACCTCACAAAATATCTGAAAAAGCTAAAAATCTGAGAGGAATAAAAGCCAAGCTATTTAATAAACAACGTCATAATGAAAAAATACAAATGAAAAAGAAAATTAGAGCATATGAAGAAACAAATATTAAAAAGAAAGAACAACTAATTCCTGAAGGTGCATTACCAGTTTACTTGCTAGATCGAAATATTAGTTCAAAAGCTAAAGTTTTATCTAATATGATAAAACAAAAACGAAAAGAGAAGGCTGGTAAATGGGATGTTCCTATACCAAAAGTTAAAGCTCAATCTGATTTAGAAATATTTAAAGTCTTCAAGAGTGGAAAGTCTAAACGTAAGTCATGGAAGAGGATAGTTACAAAAGTTACATTTGTAGGAGAAAACTTTACTAGAAAACCACCAAAATTTGAAAGGTTCATTAGGCCAATGGCATTAAGATTTAAAAAAGCTCATGTTACTCATTTAGAACTAAAGGCTACCTTTTGTCTTCCCATTATAGGGGTTAAAAGAAATCCTAATTCACAAATGTATACTACATTAGGGGTTATTACAAAAGGTACAATTATTGAAGTAAATATTTCAGAATTAGGTTTAGTTACACAATCTGGTAAAATTGTTTGGGGAAAATATGCTCAAGTAACAAATAATCCTGAAAACGATGGATGCATCAATGCTGTATTACTAGTTTAATCTAATTTTTTATAATAAAATTCTTTTTAATGTAAAATAGTAAATTTTTGTAATAAAAAAATGTTACTAAAAATATTTCTTTGCTTTATTGTATGTTCTACCTACATAATAATTTATTAAATTTATTCAAAATTGTAATTATACTAATAATAAAAAATTTATTCTATAGTAGATATTCATCATGCAGTTATTTGTTAAAACATTAACTAACAGAAGCATTGTTCTTGAAGCTGAATCTTCCGATACTGTTAAAAATGTCAAAAATGCAATCCAAGACAGAGAAGGTTGACTATTTTATTTTTATTTAAAGATTTTTATAAATTATTAAAATTTATTTCTTTGAAGGAATTCCTTTGTATGAGCAAATATTATACTTTGCTGGTAGGCAACTAGAAAATGAAAGAATACTTTCTGATTATAATATTCAGAAAGAATGTTCACTTAATCTTCAATTACGTTTGTATGGTGGTGCTAAAAAACGTAAGAAGAAGAATTATTCTACTCCAAAAAAAATCAAGCATAAAAAGAAAAAAGTTAAGCTTGCAGTTCTAAAATTTTACAAGGTTTATAATATTTATTGATAATTTTCACTTATACAATGTAAATATGCTTTAAAAAAACTAATATCTATTAAAATTGTAGGTTGATGAGAATGGCAAAATTCATCGTTTAAGACGAGAATGTCCTTCAGAACAATGTGGAGCTGGAGTGTTTATGGCTGCAATGGAAGATAGACATTATTGTGGAAAATGTGGATATACTCTTGTATTTAATAAGCCTGAAGACAAATAAATGCAAATTAATTAATCTGTATTTATTTTATGTAATAAATTTTCAAAAATATAAAAATTTTGTAATAGTTATCCATTTAAATTATACTTCAAATTAAATAATTTGAGACGATTGTCCAAATAAAATTTATATTTTATTAAAGTTCAAAAAATATTTATAAACTGGAAATACCAGTAAAAACTCATAATTACAATGTATCTATATAAATCATTTGTCGTAAGATTTTACACCATCAGATATACAACATACGCATGTTTAATATACTACAATATTTCTATTATACATTACACAGAAATTTTAAGATCTTAATACTAAATTCCTAATAACTTAATATTCACATAGTGTGTAATAATATAAAATTAATTATTTTAATTTTTTTTAATAGAAACATTTCAGCAATTTTTAAAATTGTTTTAAACTTATTTTCATTAATAAAAAGAAAAATCCAATATATATATATACAAATTCTTTACTATAAACATGTAACACTAACAAAAAAGTTTATTTAATGAGGGAAACAAAAACTTCTAAAAATATTTCTTCCTAAAATTAAAACAATTGAATTCACTTAAATTATATATAAAAATATAAATTTGTAAAAACTAAAAAAAGAATTTTTAATTTAAAATAATAAAATAATATTAAAGACCTGAATTCTTTAACATACAATTATAAATGATTAATTGATTTGTTCGGAGTTTCTATAATCTTGTAAAGATGTCATTGAAAAGAATAAAAATTTTGATGATTAAGAATAGGAAACACAGCCTTTTGGAAATTTTTAAAATATTTAATATTAAAGCTCTTAAAAGCTTCGTTATAGTTCTGGATTACGATGTTGTTCATTTTGTTGATTAAGAGTTTTCAATCCTGGTTTTAATACTGAGAAGATTTTTTCAGTTGTTGTTGGATGAATACTCATTTGCAGTTGTGTTAATGATTCCTCTGTCTTCACAATTATAAGATAAAGATTATTAAAATTTATAATTTTAAATATTCAAATTTTTCAATTTTTTTACATGAATTAAATACCTGTCTAAGTAGTTGTGCTGCTGTATGTAATACCCTTTGCCATTTTTTAACTTCTAAATTGTGTAGGCTTTCTTGTTGCTGAAGCAAGTTTATCCAATCTTCTTCAGATTTAGGTGTATTTCTGAAAATAATACAAAACTATTTTTGTTATGAGTTATTCAATCTAAAGTTTTTAAAATTAAAATTATAATTAATTTATAATATTTACAAAAAATTTAATTATTTGTTGCATATATACAGTTTTGTGTGATAATCTACACTGTAACAAAATTTTAGGGCAATTATTAACAAGACAAACTTTATTTATACTAAAAGATATTCAAAAAATGCAAATCAGATTCAGATTATTATCTAAAGGAAAAATAATAAATTAGCGATAATAAAGAATTATTAAATTGATAATATTTTTTATAGTTTTCACAAATTTTTAAAATATTAAATTCAAACACACTTTTATAAATGCGAACTTTAGACAAAACAGTTGCTGTTTCATTTTTTGAATTTGTTTTATAAAACATTGACTTCAAAAAATTAGTAAATGTACCATTATGTATGTAATAAAATAAAATGTAGTATAAATATGTATGTAATAAAATAAAACGTAGTATAGATATTACGATTTGCTTTACAATGTTATTACAAATTCAAGAGATATAAATGCATTGATAATTATAAAAAAAGTTTTCTATTCACATTTGAATAGGGTCGATCGATAGTTGACAATTGAATCATTATTTTTTTATATTCTTTTATATTTTTACATTTCTCTAAATCCTGTCATCAATATTTTGTCATTAAAATGTCATTTTTTTTTAATTAAATTTTTTTATATCATGTCTATAAAAGCATTTAATAAATTTTGAATAAACATACTTAAGAACATGTAAATCCATTATTGTATAAGTAGCTGCTTCTTCTAAACCCCATAATTTGTAGTAAAGTAAACCATTAATAAACATTAAGCAAAGTACGGCTATAAGAAGAACCCAACTGAGTATAGTATTATTATCCCCTTGTACATCTGGAGCTAAAAATGTTTATTAGGTATATAAATATAATAAAAATTTCTTAATAAATCTATTGTTATTTTAATTTATTATTAAAATATTTTTTATTTTACTTTTTAAATATTACCATTAATATTACGACTGTGAGGTAGATCTACAACAGGCGATTGATGATTAAAGGCTGTATGATCAGGAGAATGTGTCTGTATTGTAACACCAGCAGCTGTCACGCGTCGTCGTCTTCTCGCTTTTCGTTTTAGACCTCCAGCTACAACAGTACTTTCTTCACATTCAACAGCTAACGCTTTAATCAAACTATTAAAATATTCTTGCATACCAGCCCAACAATTTTTATCTATAAAACCTATATAATTTAAACAAAAAATACATTCTCTTTAAGTGATTTTTATTATCTCTTTATATTATCTTTGTTAGATATATTTTAAATGGAACTTACTTTTAACAAAACCCCATACATTTTTTTTGTATCTAATTTGAGAAAACACAGCAAAATTAGATTCATTTTCAGAAATGCTGGTCATACAATAATGTGAAAAAACACTGAATGAATCAGCATATGGTATACCAGCATTTGTGGTTTCTACATCAATGCAGTAAAGATGACCAGGTGTAGTGCATGGAAGCATAACCTAATAAAATTTATTAAAAATGAAATGTTTGTTAAAAATTTGTTATTTTGTTTTGATTAAACTATAAAAAATAAACATAAAAATAAAAATAAAAATCTGTAAAAAATAGCCATTTATATATATTTAGTAGATATTATTTTTTGAAATATTATGATGTTAACCTGTGTTTCTGTAACTTGTGAAGATCTAGGACCAACTGCTTGTGTAAGTGAAACAGTTAAAGAAACTGTTCTCATTTTTATTGATGTTGTACTATCTTGTGTCCAAGCTGGTTGAATCAAATCTTAAAATATAAGGTTATTAGCACTAAAATTATATGTAATACTTTTCTTTATGCATAATGTTTAATTAAAAAATAGTGGGTAATGGGTTTTTACCCACTTTTATAAGTAATTCATAAAAATAAAAAATAATTAAATAGCTAATTATATTTTGTTATAAATTATTTTAAATGACAAAAAACAATTTGAAAATATATTCATTTTTTATATTTTATAACATTTTATTTAAAACATAATAAAATAAATTTGTTGATTTACTTTTATGCTTGTAAATAAATTGATGTCATTACCTGTTGTTTTTCTGGCAGTGTGAAAATCCAGAAAGAATTTAGAATTAGTAAAAAGAAGTGTAAATAGTTGATCTATGTGTATTGGTAAAGTAGCTTTTATCAACAGTCGTCCACTGTGCGAAGCATTACATACTGGTGTACCTGTTCTTATACCCATTCTAACTATAAAAGATAATTAATTAAATTTCATAGATTTATTATTTAAAATTTATATAATTTATATAATTTAAAACTATATTTATTATCATAATCTAATTACTAAAATTTATCAATGTAATAACTGTAGTAAATTCTGATTTAATTGTAACTAATTTTCTCATTTTTTTATTTGAAATGGAATTTTATTTTTATTTTAACTAGCTTTTTATCATTAGTCAAAAATAAAAGTATTTATATTTTCTTAATTCATTTATACTAGGTAATTATTTATAATTCGTAATACTTATAAATTATAATTTATAATTACAATGACAAAGAAAAAATTTACATGAAAAAATTATTAGTACCCTATAAACTTATTAGAAAAAATGTTTACATTCATTTAATTATTACCACATTGCTGCTTTTCTTCTTCACTTTCACTAGAATGACTTACATCTGTAAGATCTATTAATTCTTCTGGTTTAGTACCAGTAGCTGAATGTACTACAGGGGATTGTGTTAATGGTGATTGTACATCAGATGATGGAGGGTTTCCAGGTTTAACATCTCCCTACAATGATGTTTGTTATAGAAAAATTAAATTAGTTTATTTAATAATTAAAAATTGAAATTAAAATTCTATAATGTAAATATTTATTTCCTACCTCTGAAAATGAATCTAAAGATAATCGTGTAACCAATTTTTCTTCGTGAGGAACTGTTAGTGGGCGTGTAATATAATCTTCATCGTCAGATGTCAAACCTAATTCTTCACCATAACAATGATGAACAAGCTGCCACATTTCAGTAATACTCATTGACTTAAACAAATATGATTACACTATTTACATTTTATTTTTTCTTATAATAATTTATTCAAATACGAGCATAATATAATTGACTATAATACCTCCTTATACTTTTTAAAATTTTTATATAATTTTATATTTAATTTAAATATTGATATAAATAAAAAACAAACTATATACTTTTATATTGGAATTATCTATTCCTTTTATTTAACTTTTAATACAATTAAATAATAAAGTTAAAAGATTAATTTATTAAATAATTTGTGTTTAAATGCATGTATTATATTTAGTATAATATATAAAAGCTTACCTGTTCCATAAGAGCATTTTGCCAAACTTTAAATAACATCATAAATGTTTTGTCCCTTGAACCAAAAGATGTTAGAAAAAACTTATCAGTAACAGTAGCAATCAATATAGCATTTGGAATAACAAGGGCTGTTTTTTCTTTAGTAATGGATGTTACATCTTTCCAACGTAAGGAAACAAGAGTTTCCCACTTAAATATAGTGGCATGGAAACATACGTAATTTTGAGAAACATAGAGTCTTCCATGAACTATAATTTCTCTTTGTAATGCACAAGAATAATCTAGAATTAAATCATATTCAGTATAATGTACATAATGTAAAAATATATATGTTTAAATTCATGTAACTATGAAACAAACCAACAACAAGCCTTTCTTCATCTGGTACATCTTTAAAAATTCTTTTAAAATCATCAGAACGTGATTTGTATGTGGGATAAAGGATATTAGAATACCAAGATTTTTTTTTAGTGCGATGGTCACTCCCTCTTGTTTCTTTTCTACTTTCAGAAGTAGTATGTTTACTAATTTCTGTAGAATCTGAAGAACGATTTGTAATTTCCTGCAACATTAATTTTACAATGAATCAAAACTATATTATTAAATAAAGTTATACAAGTTATATATAATAAGTCAGGTTTATTTTTTTATTTTAAATATTTTAAATAAAAAATTTTAAATACAATGTATATTGTTAATCATTAATGATATATTCGAAGCTTGAGATAAAAATAAACGTTTAACGTTTAAACCTTTAACGTTTTTTCATTATGAAATAGTATTAAAAATAAGAAATTGTAAATTATTTAAATTTTGATTGAAATATCCTTAACATAGTTTATATCTTCAATTTAATAATTTATATTTTTTGAAATGTGAAAATATATTTATACAAATTTTATTTTATTTTTATATTTTTTGATATTTTCACAGTATTATTTCTGAAATACATTGGAATTTTTAGAAAATATTTAAATAAGTTATTTATACATACAAAATAAGGAAAATGCAATAGAATAAAAAAATTGACATGAAAGAAATCTGGTACAGATAGAAAATCAATTAATGAAAGTAAAAATTAGTAATAAAATATAAAAAATAGATTAATGTTATTAATTATTGATTACATCTAAAATATATATATAAGTATAAAACATTTAAATAAGAAAATGATATAATGATATAACAGTTTAGTTTATATTCATAAATGCTTTCTGACAAGCATACATTATATAAGTGCAAATACATGCAATCACACATATCAAATAAATAAATTAAATACTAAAAACAAATAATAAAAGCAAAGCTTACATTTAAACTTAAAAAAAATAATATTTAATATAATATAAATTTTAATTAATTGAAAATTAATATAAAGATATTCTGTATATTTATAAAATATTTTTATAAATGTATAAAATTTAAAGCTTTTTACAACAAGTAATCTTGTAATTTAACAATTGTAAGCTATTAAAATACTAGATAAAAAAATACCTGAATTTGATGATCAGTCAATTTGCATGAAATAACTGTTTCCTTTTGTGAATGACCTATGGTATCTGAACAACTTTTTATAGAATGATCTTTATAATCTTTTTCATCTTTATATAATTTATCTTTATGATCTTTTTTACTGGAAAATCGTGGACTTGGCTTAGGAGATAGATTTGGAGTTTGGATTGGGCTTCCACGTTCATTTTCTGCTCCAGAAGATGCATCTTGTACAGACTCATTATATGCTCCATTAGTCAAGTTAGACAATGAATTATGGCCAGCCAAGGATGAGGAGTTAATGCTAGTAATTAAATCATGACTAGATATCATAAGATTTTCCACAGATTTGTTCCTATACAAACAATAAAGTAAAAATTAAGCAAATACCATTGCTCAAATTCTATAAAGAATAATAAAAAGATATTTATATAACATTAAAATAGTCATTAAGACAATCAATGAATTCCAAACTCGACAAACTCACATGCTTGTTACTGGACGTTCTGGTAGGGGATCTTCGAAATACATAACTGCAATGAGTTGTTGCAGTAGAAAATTGAATTTTACACACGGTCAAAGGCCGCATTATCTGCTCAGTTATGTTAAATTGCTTTGAAGCAAAATAGGTTTTAGATACATTTTGGCATCTCGGACATTTAAGCCGGTAACGTTCGTCTTTTTTGCGTATGAAGTCTGATAATAGCTCTCTCTTCTTTTAGTAAAAGCGAAGGAAGAGGCTCAGGATAATCACAAAACACTATATAAATTTAAACAAGTATACCTGCAAGTCACTTGCTCCTGCACAAACATAATATTCCACAAACATAATATACCGTACAGTACAACCAAAGATATTAAAATTGTTAATAAGCTAATATTGTCGATCGCGCATCATTCTTGTCGTTGACGTCGTTGTCCGTCATATGTGTAATAAAAATGTCCTTATGTTATAATGTCCTTACAAACGATTTATAGCACATTTAATGCTCTCTGTAGAGATTGCAGGACACATTTAATTAAAACTTTGTCGTATAAACACGTTAGGCTCATTTCAGTAAAACGATAATAAATAACGACAATGATTTCTACTTTTTATCTTAATTAGTCTAGCAATATGATGTCTAACTATATAATCTATTTTGTGTTTAGTTCCTTTTATTATCACAAACAATAGTTAATGCGCCAATTGCGGTAGATTTACAAAGTTATATAGTTTGGCGGCAACCACAATTATTCCATAATAAAAATTACAGATTATTATTATTACAATAAACTTCTACGCGATATATTATATCTTCATTATATTTAACTCTTTTTGTTAGTTTATATATTTATTCAGTAAATAGCCTTTATAACTTAATAGTTGTATTAAGTTAAATGAAATATATTACAAATCATTTTCTAGTTACGGAGTGACACTAGCATAATATATGCAAAACATTTTTCAAACACACATACAGTACATGCCAAATTCAATGCTGACAAATATTGTCGAATATGGCTAATTATTTTTCTGAATTAATTTTTTAATATAATTTTATTTGTTACCGTTTATTAATTATTAAATAATTAGTGTAAATAAGAGAGAGCAAAAATATAAATAGTAAGAAAAAAATACAAGATAAAATTGATGGATGAAAAAATGAAATTAGCTCATAGTGATGAGAAAATTCGTCCGCCATTTCAAATTTATGAAACACTAAATAAAGAATGTACGTATTTAAAACGGGTCAATTTATAAGTGCTAATAAACATAAATCAATTTACATCAAATTAACTGTACATGTATTTTATTTGCAATAATTTAAATAATATTCATAACAATATTTTAAGAAAAGTAAGCATATTTTATAAAATACTGTCACATTTTATAATTTAAAATTTATTTTTATGTATGTAAAAAATTTTTATTTATGTATATTTTATTTATGTAAAGAATTGTAAAATAATATATAAAAATAATCGCGATATGAAATTATATATATACATAATATGATATATAATACACGAATGCCCTAAATTAAATTATATTATTTT
This sequence comes from Ceratosolen corneri, assembly GCA_030522565.1. Taxonomy (NCBI): domain Eukaryota; kingdom Metazoa; phylum Arthropoda; class Insecta; order Hymenoptera; family Agaonidae; genus Ceratosolen; species Ceratosolen corneri. The sequence goes on along the minus strand of JAPYYT010000013.1, from coordinate 114,904 downwards.
ATTGAATCGATTTGTTTTTAATAAATTAAAATAAGAATTTCTTTAAATATATATTTTTAAATGGCAAATTAAATAATAATTCATGGAATTTAAAAATTTTTACGAATTTTAAACACACTAATTGTGTTTAACATTTAAGCATCGAAAAATAAACTGATTCCATTTAATTGCGATCTATTATATTTCATTCTAATGATTTTGATAATATTTTGCTAATTGACATAAAAAATGATATCAATTATACCGTAAAGTTATATATTTTGAAATTTGTAAAGTGATTTTCAAAAAGACAATCATCGCATTATATTATTAGTACATATTATGCTATAAATAACCAATCATTAATAATAATTTTAATTCGAAAATTTTATTTATTTTTGAAAGAGTATATTTCAATTATATATATATATATATACATTAAAACAGAGATATATACACTTCAGTACAATTTCTATCCAAACAATAAAATTAAAAATTTCTTTTAAACTACTTAAAACTACATTTACTATATGAATATAATTATAATATATTGGAATAAAAAAATTAAATAATCATAAATGTACATAATTGCAATTCAAGTTAGGCCAGGCAATGCAATATTTCTACACTATTTTCTTAATTAAATTAGGGTATTAATTAATTATAAAGATTAATTTAATAAATGCAACTTGTTTAGGATTATTATAATGTGATTATTAACGGTACATTAACTTTATATCCTGAGCCAAAAAATGCTAAATACTGATAGCAATGATATTAATAATTTTCAATATACTGTCCTTAATTAATACTTTAATCAACTGTCAATGGTAAATGACTTTTAAAGCATTCATAGTGTAATTTATCTCTACATAATTTAATTTTAATTAATAAAACATATGTAATTGAATTAATTTATAATTTACTAATTAAAAGAATACATTTGTTTAAATTAATGTCAAATATCAAGATATATATAAACAATAGACATATATAAAAATTTACTCCTTTATGTTACATCATACAATTTTTTAGTAAAAATCACCCCACAAATAAAGGTATGTTTGACTCATTGAAGTGATATAATATATAAATAAATATTTAAAGTACAAAATTTAAGAAAAAAATAAATTTTTAAATTTAGAAAATAGTATATATTAACAACTTTTTAAAATTATTATAGAGAATAAGGGAAATATTATTATTTCTTTTAATATTATTAAAAATATTCAGCTAAATTTACGTATTTGTTGTAATTTTATAACATACAAAGAAAACTGATTAAATAATTTTGCCTGATTTTGATAATATTTACTTTATTAGATTTATTACTTTTTTATATTATTATTAAAAGCAGTTTCATTAATAATATACTCACTTTATGTTTTATTGAATAATATACAGAATGCAAAATTTTAGTTTTTGATTACTATTTTATACAAAATTATTTTATTTTAAATCATTTAATCATTTAAATAGTTATTATTTACTCTTTATTTTATTTTTTATGAATATCATTTAATACAATGTTGATCAAATATTATATATATTAGTGATCAGTATTTATAATATTTTAAAATCAATTATATACATATTAGAGTATTATAGTTAAAAGTTTCACAAATTTTGATTACCATTTTGAATGATAGCTATTATAACATCATTAATATAATTAATTTAATAAATTTATCAAATTAATTAGAATTTAATAAAAATAAATTTATTTAAAATTTTTAGTACAAATCTTGTACTATTTCGTATTTCACACTAATCGATTATGTTTAATTATTCATTTTAGGCTTTTATTATTTTTAAAAGTATATGATAAGTTATTCTATTGAAAATATATTTAATATTGGATATTAGATTAAAGAATTATCAAACACAATAATCGAAATAAAACAATTTTATAGTATAATTTTCTATTGCATTAGTACATGAGATTTCTTTAATATATTTATGGATTGTTTATGTAAATTAATTTCATATTAAGTTAACTTTGTCTTTAATTACTTTATAATTTAGTAGATTTTTTTACCAAATGTATTTGTCTTAATATAATTTTTTTAGAAAATATAAATTTATCAAATCTATTAAATTTATTATTATTATTCATTTCCATTTTCATAATGAATAATGATCCTCTAAATGAATATATTATATATTCAGTTTTGATTAATTTGTTTTAATATATTTTTAAGTTACAAAATTTAATACATTACATATATCAAACCACATGAATATATGAACTATAATTAATTTTATTATACAATAAGTTTTAATACTGAACTTTCATTTATGATAATTATATAAAATTATTATTATTTTTTTTTAAATTCTTTATCATATTTAATAGTAAATCATTTAAAATTTACAAAAGTATATTTTTGAGATATCTTATTTCAAATAGTTTAATACTTTCGTAAGTATATTTTATTAATAATTTTATTAATAATTTTAGTAAGTATATTCTTTTGTCAATTGCGTTCTGATATAAAGAATTTTATTTAAATATGTTTACATACATAAAAACTGTAACTTCATTAAAAATAATTAAAACAACTTACAAGAAAAACTACTATATGTATATAGATTGGTTATAATTAGGTATTACACATTTATAATATAATTAAATATATATATGTATGTATGCATTTTTTAATATAAATTTCTAATCATAAATAAATATTAATTGTTTAATACAATTATTATTATATACATTAAAAAATTTAATATTGTAGTATGTAAATATCTCAAGGCTTTCACATGTTTATTTTTGAAATATTTATAAAATAAATTAATTATTCAATTTAAGCTTATGTTGTTTATTTTATAAATATTTCTAAAGCATAATTTTTCTTATATTTTTACACAAGTACAATTTAAAATGGATGTTTTAAAATAAATAAATTGTGCAGATATTACATTATAATAAATTAAGAGTATTAATAAATGCTCATATAGTATAAGATATTTAATTCTTTATTTTTAAATAAATGTAAGAAGAAATTTTGTGGCAAATTTTTATTTAAGTTTATAAGAGTTATGTGCATATCATAACCTATAAAATTATTCTTTAAAAAATAATATAATTATATAGGTTAATAATTAAAGCTTCAATGTACTACACATTCTTGGCATAGAGAATTCAGAAATTAAAATTAAATCAATTCATAAATAAAGCAATCAAAATTAAACCTTAATTAATTATTTTAATTTAAAGAATTATATTAGTTTAATTTAACCATGACAATAGTTGTTTATTTAATAGTTATGTATTTAAATTACTAAATAAATTTGTAATAATATTGACAAATAAATTTTAAAATAAAAATAAAAATTAAACGCTTATCATCATGTCTGTTATTCAGCAAAATATTTATTCATAAATAATTGAGTTCTTTATCTTATCATATTTATTCTCTGCAACATCTGCATACAAAGAATTTTATGTTTGAATAATATGTAATTATTCAAATATCACAAATTTATTCACTTTAATTATTCATTATTAGTGCTCAGATGAAGTTGAACTACATCTTGGTAAGGTTTATTTATTGAAAAATTGACAGTAGTAGATACAAAATAATAAATAAAAACTTATTTAAAACTTATTTTTAAATTTTATTTTAAAGTGATATGAAATAGAATTTGAAAGTCTAAAAATATTATTTTACAAAGCTCAATAAATTTAGATACAAATATCTGTATATTTTTATTTATTTGTGAAAAAGTTGAATTTTTAATTAAAAAATTCATTAATCGATTCGTTTATAAACTAAAATCGAATTTATATATTCGAGTACTAATCGAACATATAAAATAGTTAATTAAGCTGTTCGAAAAAATAAATTATTACAAACTAAATTTTAGTTCTAATAAGATACAATTATTTATATCATATTCTTATATAATTATATTAATTGTGAATTGGAAACTTACTATTTTATTATTATTTTTTATAGAAACTATTAATATTTATTTTATAAATTATAACCTTTAATAAAGGGTTGGTAGACGGAAGGCAAACTAGTGAAATTAGTATTTAATAAAAAATACGTGTTAAGAATAATAATATTCAACAAATAAAACATAAAATTAAAAATTAAATTAATATGTTTTTTAAATATGCGTAATGATTATTTTAAAAACTCGAAATTTTGAAAATAATTTTAGTTAACTAAATTTTTTCAATGTCAAATTATATAATTTAACTGATAAATGTATATAAATTCTAATTTTAAGAAATTAAAAAATTTAAAAATAAATTATACTTTGAAATATACAAACTATGTCGTGCTACATAGTAATAAATTTTGCTTACAGTAGTGCAGATGCTTGCTGGTTACTTAACCTATAATTTAAGAATAATAAAATTGGTAAATTTGTAAATAAATTATTAAAATAAATTGAAAATATATAAAAGTAAATAAAGCATTGTTTTATATAGTGAATAATAATTTGAACCGAAAATATTAAATAACTAATTTATAAAATTAAATGTAATTATAACTGCAATATATTTACTAATATTTAATTAACTATTTATTTCATTTTTATGAATAATAAAAGTAAAAATCTTGTAGCGAATGTAATGTTATGATGTCTTCAAATGGCTCAAATATGCATTCTGAATATGATCCTAATTTAAAGATCAAAGAAGAACTTGGTACAATATCTGGAGCTTCTACATCAACTTCTCCAATCATATCAAATTTGATAAAGACTGTTAAAACAGAATTTAGTTTTCCTTCTTCATTAACAACTAGGTTACCTTCATTTCGAGTACCAAGAGATTTAACTTTAGGTGGTAATGTTAAATTCGAGAGGTCTAAAAAAGTATATGTACCAAATTTAAATGCTCAAAGAAATAAAAATAGAGAGTATGTAATCATTAAAAATTTAAATGGTAAAGTTTTCATATATTAAGAAATTAGAAGTTTTATAATTATTCCAGAGATCAAAATATTACTAATAAAATTGAATATAATTCTAAAGTTAATAAAGGATGTCGTGATAAAGGACAAAATTATACAAGCAGAGGAATAGAAAGAAATAATTTATTTCAAGTATTATTTTATTATACGATTTTATTAATTTTTAAGAGATTTGAAAGTTACATAATTAATACATTTTTATATTATGCTAAAAATATTTATTATTATAAAAAAGTATTAAAATGTGTTTAATATATTATATATATTCCAAGGATAATTTTTTATTAATAATTTTATTAATTACTAATTATTGTTTTTATAGTCAACTGGAATATTTTCTGAAGGTATTGCTGATAAATCTGCTAAAAGGCATAGTGGTATTCTTAATAATGTTTTCAGAGATAAAAGTTCTGGAAATGGAAAAGAACCTATAATAACTCTAGAAAAACCAAAGTTATGTATACCTCAGAAAATTAATAAAACTGAAGAAACAGAAAAGTTAAAAGAATTATTAAGAGATGATTTTATAGATGGTAAAGTAGATTCAGGTTTGGAAAATGCTCCTGTAGGATTACCTATGATTAATGAAGGTTTAAATTAAAAATATAATTTTGGTACAATATACAATGTGTATGCAATACACATATTTTAATAAATTTAATTACTTTTTTAGGCAATATATTTAAGACTGATTCTAATCAGACAGTGTCTTCTTTATCTAAATATGAAAATACTGTTAATTTTCAGAATGAAGGTTTGTATTTAATTTAACTATAAATTATTAACTGCAAAAATATTTAAAAAAATGACATTCGAAAATAATTTAATAATTAAATTATTTATAATCAATCTTAATTATTACTTTCGTATTATATTAAATATATGATAAAATATAAAATCTTTTAAATTTATACATATTAAATATTAATATAAATTTTTTAGTAAAAAGAGGCAATAAAATAAAATTAATTACACCTAAACGACATACAAATGAACCACAAATACCTCTTAATGTAGTTCAAGTGATGGAAAATAAATCAAGTACCTTTATTTTGATGCAGGTTATTCAATTACTATTTGTAATAATTTATTTCCTCTTTATTAATATTTTTTATTTTTTTAATCACTAATATTTTTCTAGTTACCGGATTGTTTACCTGGACTACAAACTGATGATAAACAAAATGATTTAAGATTGAAGAAAGTGCCTGAATCGAATACAAAAAATGAGACTAATAAATCAAATACATTTTGTACTTTAAATAATTTAAAAGAAGGAATGCTTGGCAAACTACAAATTTTAAAATCTGGTAAAACAAGACTATTATTAGGTGAAAATGATCTTTTAATTGATGTTGGTTCAAATCTCAGTTTTCGACAGGTATAATTATGTACATTATATTTTATGAGTAATAATTGCAATTAAACAAATTGTCAATTTTTTAAATTTCAATTATAACAATTTACAGGATTTAATTGCTGTAAAAATAAGCGGTGATAAACAAAGTGGAAACTTAGTGAATCTGGGACCAGTTAATAGCACATTAATTTGTTCTCCCGATTGGGAAAATATGTTAAAAAATATATAATTAAAAATATTTACTTTTTATTAATGTGACCCTTAATAAAAGTTTTGTGAATGTTCTATAATTGTTCGTGACAATTCAACTTCAAAGTATTATTCTTTCTGCAAGATAAGAAATGTAAATCTTATATTGAGTAAAGAATATTATTTTATTGACTAATGAAATCACATAGTCTTCTATATTTAAAATATTTTAATGAAAAAGCTAATATTTTGAAGGTTTATATATATTTATAAATTCTTAGAATTACAAAATATTTTTGAAAAGGTATTTAGTTATGTATTTATTTATTTATTTAGTTAATAAAATATACATTTTATTAAACAAAATTAGAAGTCTTAAATTTTATAGAAAATTGAAATTTGTTTATTTAATTTTTATTATATAAAATTTTGTTAAGCCATTGATTTTAGTAAAAGCAAAGTAATTTTTGTGTTTATAAACATAAATGCTGTAAAAAATAATTATGATTGATTGATTTGTATTTTTTAGTGCACTTTAATTTAAAATAAACTTATAATACAATGTAAATATCGTTTATTTTAAATTTTTAATATGGAAAATACATGTATGAATAAATATTGAAATTTAAAATAAATAAAATTTGTTTGGAATTTTAGAAATAAATTTGGAAAATTAAGAAAAATGTTAATCTAAATTTTTAATATTAGATATATATTTATTTTACAATATTTTTAATATCACTAGAAGATAAAAGAAACGATAATTGTACTTTACAATAGTTGACATTCTTTAAAAAAATCGCTCTTTCATAAATATCTAATTTAAACAATAAGTACAACTATAAATACATTGATGTAATTTAAAAATGTAAATTAAATAATACATTTTTAACAAATGCTGTTTAATTCACTAAATTTAAAATTTTTTTTTAATGGATATATTTTGAAAAAGAATTTAAAATTTAATTTACTTTTTTCTATCATTGATTTGTTTTCAAATTTTAAAAGTATAATTATACGGTTCTTATGAATTGTAATATAATATATTTTTTTAATCAAATTTATATAGGCATGTGTTTCTAAAAATTGAATATAAATTACAAAAAAATTAAAAAAACAGTATATTCTTTATAAAATATTAATTTTATCATAAAATAATTAAAAGCTTCAAAGGTAGAGATTTAAATTTATTTTCATTTATAAAGCAATTGTAAAAATTTACTTAAAAATATTATAAGTATAAATTTATACTCCTTATTTTAGTTAAAATTCTTATTTTATCAATTTAAATTTAAGTAAAATGAATAAAAAACTAAAAGGATAATAAAATTTGAGTGATAATAACTATAAGTTACTTTTAATAAAGAAAATATCCCAATTCAAAATCAGAAGTAAAGTAAGGGTAAGGAATCAATAAACTAAGTATTGAAGAAATAAACTCTACATTTATTTTTATTACTACTACGTAAAAGCATATACTCATTCGTGTATTTACGAGTAATTACAGAAAAAATTCATGTTTCGCACACAAGTCACATGTTTCTAAGGAGCTACAATCATTTGTACAAAGCTTTAAACTTTGTATATCTGTCAGTTTTAATAATAGATATCAAAGTATTAGTTATACACTTACAGAACTTTAAAGTAAATTACATCTTCAAGTTAAATTTTTTACAATTCAATTGTGTAAAACTTTAATCACTTCGTTCAACACTGTGTCCTTTTTTCATTGATTTAAGTGCTTTTTCTCTAAGTTTTTTTTCTAATTCTTCTGTATTTCCTTCACTAACATCAGATTCTTCTGATTCTATAATTTTTTTTTTCTTATGTTTTCTATGCTTCTTGTGTTTTTTATGTTTTTTATGTTTTTTATCTTTTTTCTTCTTCTTTTCTTCAACTTCGCTTTCCTGTAAAAAGTTTTAATAAATGATATTTAGTTACTAAATTATATCTTTTATAAAATCTAATTAATCAATACCTCTGATTCACTTGTACTTGTTTTAGTTTTCTTTTTTCGTTTCTTTTTTACCTTTTCTTCATCAGTACTATCATCATTTTTTCTTTTTCGTCTTACTTCTTTTTCTCTCTCTGTTTCATCCTCATCTGAACTTGAATCTCGCTTAGACTTCTTTGTCTTCGATTTTCCTTCATCTTCGCTACTTGATTCTTTTTTTGATCTTTTTCCTCTAGGGCGTTCATCTTCTGAAGAACTATCTTTTCGTTTGCGGAATTTCTTCGATTCTTCTTCAGAACTTGAATCCCTTTTCACTTTTTTTGATCGCGATTTGTCTTCATCGGTTTTACTTGATTTTTTAGATCTTAAATCATCTTCTGGCGAAGAAGACGCTTTACGAGATTTTCGCAATTTCTTTGAGTCGTCTTCCTTCTGATCTTTTGACCGTTTCTTTAAATCATTCTCATTATAATCTCGTTTTTTCACATCTTTTGAACGATCTTTTAATCGAGTATCTCTAGAAGCTTAAAATAGATTTATATAATAAATATTTAATTATTTGTAGTCAAAGAAGTAACTAAAAATATTTATGATTTAGCAGAAATATACGTCATAATACCTGATTGACTTGAATCTCTGATTTTTTTATTTTTATCTCCAATTTTTTTCTCATCTTCAGATCCAGAAGTTGATCCTATTCTGCTCTTTTCCGATTTATCATCATCTGTAGAAGTCTTTCTGGATTTTCTCACTTTTTCAATTTTTTTAGATTTTTTTTTATCTGTATATGTATATATATATATGTATATTTGTAAAACTTAATCGTATAATGAAAAAAATTTATGCACATACCATCGTTACTTTCATCAGAATCAGATGACTCATTTCGTTTATCTCGTTTTACTTTCTTATTACTATCAGCAGCTTTTTTTACCGAAATGATTTCAGCATTCTTTTGCAAATTAATTTTTTTATCCTCGGTTATAGATTTAATAGTGATTTTAGTAACTTTTTCATCTTTTTTTAATGGAAAAATTTCCGATGCAACCATGTTTTCACTGATTTTTGGCGATACTACTTTATCATCTCTAAATATTGTATTTTTTTATATTAATATATAATTAATTATTATATATAAATTTTATTTTAAATAATTTGTTTTACCTTATAGCATTCTGTTGTTTAAGTTTATCCGCAATGATATCTTCGGTTTTTTTGAATGGAGATGGAGTACGAGATAAACTCCGAGAAAACTAAAAATTACATTTGTTAAACATTTATAATTAATTAAATTATTAAATAATAATTTAAACGAAAATTAATGTAAATAATAATTCATTATTACTCTGTGTCTAGAAATAGGTAGAGCAGAAGTTGGAATTTTTTTGGGTGAAATAGCAGGCTCAGTTTTTTTTGGCACTGAAATCTCGGATTTTTTAATTTCTTTCTCAATAGTACTTCGTTTAGAAATTTCTTCTTTAGCTAATCTTTCTTTTTCTTTGCGCTTTAATTCTTCAGCTAATTCACGTTCTTTTTTCTCCTGCATTAATTTCTGTTCGATTGCTTTTCTGTAAATGTAGCGAAATATGCCACAATTTTTTATTATTATTATTAGTATATTAATCTTGATTTTATACTTTTAAAATAACATTGAAATAAATTCAAATATTCGACTGATTTAAAATACTTTTGTAAATTTATAAAATTATTGAAGAAATTAAGTCACATAATCGTTGTTTCAATTGATATATTGTGACGAAAAAATTGAGGGGATTTTAATTGTATACGTCAATATTCATAAATTTAAATATTACTTTTATATTAATTAAAATAAAATTTTCAAGACATAATTTTTAGGATTTTTAATTGTTCATGTATAAAAATTATTCCACAATTTTACACTTTTTTGAGAAATAATATCCTTACTTGATTTTTTTTATAAAAAAATATTTTTTTATAAACATATATGCTACACTTACCCTACTGTATTAAAATGATTCGAATGGTACAGCAATAGCACATTTCTATTCGAAACATTAAAACAGATTTTTAATTTGACATTTTTAATTGATCTTAATTGAAGCAGTGCAGAAGTATTGAATATAGTTTTAAAAATATATGTTGTCAATTACTTTGAATAAATAGATCCGCTTGAGCTTAAAATATTCGTTTAATAAACAGCTTCAAAATAAAACATTTGTAGAAAAAAACAATTATTTATTTACTTTATATTTATATTAATAAACGTTAAATATTTTAAAACGGAATTTTAATCCGGTATTCAATTATCGACCAATTTGTCATCCAACTTCCTCACAGATTCAAGTAAGATAAATAAAAAGAGGAGTATAAAAATTAGAATTTCCAAGTAGAAATTTACAAAAGTAGAATTCTAAACTTTAAAATTACAATGCCCTTTTTATTTTTCATATTTTATAACCCAGTTCTGAATTAATAGATATATTTTAAATATTTTAAAAATTTGTCAAAATTTAAATGTTTTTAAATAAGACATTGAATATAAATCTTATGGAATTAAAATATACATAACCTTGTGGCTTAATAAAAAGAGAAGAGAAAAAAAGAATTTCAAAAATTAGAAAACAAAAATTTCGAAAAATAAAATTCATGTAAAAATTCGCCATAAAAATAATTTTACCAAAAATAAGCTTTCGAAATTTTGTTTATCAAAGCATATGCTCTAACTTTTGAAATTCTTATTTTTGACCTTTTTAAATTTTAAGTAAATTATAATTTGTTTATATTTTATTTAATTCCAATTACAAAAGTATTAATTAATTATTAATCAGTTTATTAATGATATGATTTACGATTTTCAATGTGATTTCTAAATGGTTACTCTAATATATTATACTCGCTCACAAAAATTGTCGAATTAAAAATTGAAATGAATAGTCAATCTATATTATTAAATTAATAAATAAAGATTTAGATGAATGCTTTAAAATTATTCCAATTGTAGCACTGTATAGTCAGATATATCTGATTGAGATCTCAAATTTCAATTTCAACATGATAGAAAGGTCAAAAATTAGAATTTAAAAAATACAAAATTTTGTTTTAATAAAAATTAATTAAAAATTTCGAAAATACCAAATAAAAATAAAAATGATGTAAGCGGTTAATTAAAACATTAAAATTTTGAGTTTTCGAAATACTGGTCATCCTAAATTTTGATATCTTTTTATTTCATGCATAAATAATATTTTAGAATTTATTTTGGCATCGAAAGTTTAAAATTTTAGAAAAATAAATACATCAATTTTCATTTTTGATATGGAAAATAGTTATTTTTTTTAAAACAATATTATATTTTAATTAATTATTAATCAACATGATTAACTGGGATATATATATATATATATATAATCATTTTTATTTCTGGAATAAAAATAATGTAAATTTAATTAAGATGGATCATAACTAATAATTGGTTGATTAAATATTTTTTTGATTAAAAATAAATTGTACATTTTATTGCAAAATTTTTTTCGAAAGTGGAATAGTTTGCCTCAAAGATGCCCATACATCATTGTTTAGATAATTATCAGTTACAAATTTTTTTTAATTTTAACACAGTAAAATGTATTAAAACTATATTAAATTATTAGTTATAGTGTTAATTTTATTTTTATATTTTTATTGCTTTAATAATAATTATTAATATTTAAAGTAGCGTTATATTAATAGAATCGTTTCTATAAAGCTCAACTTTAGTTAATTGTTAAATCGAATACTGAAAATTATTAATTAATTTACTATGAAGCCACATTATACTTAGTGTTAATTGAAAAATACGCTTGTACATATTAAAAGTGAATAAAAAATGTTTATCGTAAGCTCTATAAATTATTGTATATTAAAAATGCTCTAGTTTGACAAAATTCTAAAGAAAAGGCAATCCCATACCAATTTTTTTATAAATTATAATTTTTATTATATGAATAAGAGAAAATATTTTAACAAATTATAAGATAATTTAAAATTTTAAACTTTCCAAAATATGATGCATAGATGTTATATTTTTATTATATGATAAGTCAATTACAAATCGTAAATTTTTTAAATTGAAATTTTATAGTTATAGTTTAGTAAAGAGGATAATTAATTATTGTAAATAATTTAATGATTAACTTATTTGAAATCTTACTAATCCATATACAAGTTTACCGTTTTGGCTATTGGGGGCTCAAATACTTCGTATAATTAATTGGATTACATGCATTTAAGATTCAAGAAATCTTACCTGCCTATTTCGTCATCGTCATTAGTAGAAGAGGATAATTAAATATTGTAAATAATTTACTGATTTAACTTATTTGAAATCTTGACTATTCAATAAACAACTTTATTGTTAGGGCTACTGAGGGCTCAAATATTTTGTATAATAAATTGGATAGCATGCATTTAGGTTTCAAGAAATCTCACCTAGCTATTTCGTCATCGTCATCAGTAGAAGAGGAATCGCCGCTGCTGTGTTCGAAAACAAAGCGCGAGCTGCTGCTGGACCTCGACCTACCATTTCTGGCATCCTTTCTCTGAAGCTGTCCTGCTGCAGCCTGCGCTGCGGCAACTACGACTTGGGCTGCTGCCTGCGGTGGCATAGACAATATATTCGAACCCGGAGGTACGACCATATCTATTAAACTCGATGATTTTTTGGGCTTGTCCTCTGAGTCAGCACGTTGCCGTTTGTCTCTCAAAGATGAGGTTTCTTTGTTGCTACTACGTGAACGCCGCCGACGATCTCGGGAGCGAGCACGGCGACTAGAGCGATCCCGCGATGAAGATCTATCACGGTAACGAGATCGGTCGCGATCAGATGAACGTCGTCGAGAATTCCGTCGGCTATCACGTTCTCGATCGCGATCGCGGTCTCGATCTGGAGAACGTCGTCGAGAGCGACGTTCTGATGAACGACGACACCGATCTAAAGAGCGGCGACGTCGACGGTCACTTGGACTTGGTGAGCGTCGGCGATAACGAACTGGCGATCTGCGTGCAGGACTCCTATAGATAAAAATTAAAATGTTTGTTTAAAAGTAAATTCTTACAAATCGTAGATCAATCTTGTATATCAAATTAATAAATTAATTTAAAGAATAATCGACTGAGAGAGCCCGCTATGATTACTAAATATTGTCAGTTTAGATATATTTTTTAAATACCTTATTTAATTCCATTTATTCAATTGTTATTTAATTTTTATTTAATTGTTGAGCAAATTAAATAATGAAGTTCTAATTTACTTATTGATTACGTTGAAAATGTTTTACTATATTTAATAAATGCTTACCAAATATTTTATTTTTACACTAATGGCCATTGAATAATATAATCAAACTGAAATATTTTAGTAAATATTGTGAGTCTCTTTTAATTAATTCTTTAATTTCAAAGCTACTAGTTTGATTTTTTTATTTAAAAAAGTCTGACATACGATATTCAATCTTTTTAGATTTTAATGAAATTATTTTTATGTACTTTTCCAAATTCATTAATTTTGTTGCACTATGTATTTTTATATGGTTAAGCAATTTGATTTTTTAAATTAAACTTAATACAGTGTTAGATAAAAAATCTACCAAGACTATACATTAAATGTAACAATGATTGAAATTAAATATACTAATTGTATTAAGACTTTTATTTTATATTACATATTATCTCATTGATTAGAATTTTAAATTATAAATTTTTAAATTTGGTTAAAACTATTAATTTTATTTTTAAATTAAAATTTAAAAATACCTTCGTCTACTGGGAGCTCTACGCACTGATGGTGGTCTCATACTACGACTACCACTGTATCTATCTCGACGATCACGATCTCTATCTCTGTCTCTATCCCGATCTCTCCTTCTGTCGCGGTCTCTATCCAAAGAGCGCCTTTAAGAATATAAATTGTGTTAATAAATTACATTAAAATATTAAAATATTAAAATATATTTTATGTTTTGTGTATTTAGCGAGTACAAAACTTAACAGACATTTATAATTTCAACTGTCAACTCGGTACAATTTATCTAAAGTTCAGAACTTTACTTGTAATAAAAGAAGTATCTAATATAAAATTAATTTTTTGTATTTAAATATTTATATTTAATATATAACATATAATAAAGGTTATAATACCTCCTATGCCTATCACGAGATCTTTCGCGTGATCTATCTCTGTCTCGGTCTTTTGATCGATCCCTGTCTTTTCTTGGAGAAGGGCTACTACGCCTCTTAATTGTTGATTTTCTCTCTCTGCTTGAATCACTATCACTTGCGGTGTCATCTTTGTTAGTTTTTCGGTAGGACCTTTTCGATTGAACACTATCCTTCTTTTTTCTAATCTCGAAGTCGTTCTTATCTTTTTCTCTTTTATCGTCATCCGATTCTGAACTACTGCTGCTACCACTGCTTGCACTTACAACCTTTCTATTCGGCTCTACTTCAACTTTGATTTTATCCAAAGATTTTGAACGCGATTTGCTTTTCGAGCGACTTTTAGAAATGGATTTAGAACGTGACTTAGATGATCTTGAATCGCTAGACACCGTTCTCGATTTTCTTGATTTGCTTCTGTCAATGCTTTTGGATCTTGACTTTTTTAGACGTGAGCAAGAAGTAGAACGAGAAGAACGTTTCCCTGATTTTAATGATCTTGATTTAGATCTCCGTGATCTAGAACGATCCAATGATCTCGACTTCGATCTTCTTAATTTAGATTTAGATCTAGACCTTCGTGACTTAGATTTGGATCTTGATCTTCGTGACTTTGATCTGGATCTCCTTAACTTCGGATTAGAATTAGATCTCGACCGTCTAGACTTGGATCGTGATCTATGAGATTTTGAATTCGATCTCGATCTCCGTGATTTTGATTTAGATCTAGAGCGTCTCGTCGATTTTGAAGTAGATCGCGAACGACGTGATTTAGATCTAGATCTGCGAGATCTGGATTTCGAACGTGAACGTCGGGATTTCGAAGCAGGTGATCGCGAACGATGCTTATAAGACGGAGACTTGGAACGCGATTTCTTTGAACGCACAGAAGGGGATTTTGATCTTGATTTTTTTATAGCTTTATTATTAGCTTCTTGTGTTACCGCGATTTCAGGCGAAGGCGAACGATTATTTTTCTTCTTTCCATCAGCGATGCTCATCAGCTTTGCTTGTAACCGGGATATTGCTACTACAGCTTCTCTGTTTGGAAATTCAAATAATGCATGTGTAAATGCATGCCTATATTTATTTTATTAGTAAGTGTCGACACCATGGTTGTTTAAAAAAAAAATTAAAATAATCAAAGTACAATTAAGATACAATTATGTCTGCATAAAAATAAAAGTATGGCTAGCACAAAGACTATTTAATTTAAAAAATGACTGCTTAGGATAATTGTATTTTTTTTAATATACTTAAAATATAAATTTATAGCAAATAATACAATACATTCACAATTAAATATATATTTAACTTACGGTTTGGTTTTTAAAGGAATCATTGCGATAGTATTATCAATTTGTGATGAATCTTCACACTCAGTTTTCATGTCAATGTCTTTGCTATCTTTTATTGAACCTTTACTTGGCGATTTTGAAGTAGATCTGCGTTTCCGGTTAGAACGATCACGATCTCTATGTCGATCTCTTGATCTACTTCTTTTTCTTAAAAAAAAAAAGAAAATACTCATTAAAAAAAATTTTTAATAAATTGGATAAAATTTGAACAAAAACAAAAAAATTTTAACTTATTATTAAAATAAATTAATACATTATATATACTTATTTATAAAAGACAATTTCGCAATAAATTTTTTTTTGAAAAATATAAAATAATTTATATTAAAATGCCAGGTAGGTCTTTTTTTAAATAACATTTTTTTTCTATTATAATAACTAACCGATCTCTATCACGTTCTCTGCTGCGCTCCCTTCGATTTTCTTTAGAAGAGGTACATTCTTTTTCTTCTTTTTTCACTTTATTGTCACTGTCGTTATCTTTATCTTTCTCCTTATCCTTTTCCTTCTCTGCTAATGATGCCTGAAGTTTTTCTTGCTCTTCCTATTTTAAAAAATCGAAACTTCAAATTAATAATTATTTATTAACTTTCGTTAAAACAGATTTAAAGTACATGTAATTCTCAGAATATTGTAATATAGTCCGACATTTTGCTGAATATTAATAAATTGATAACATATTGTTCTGACTAAAATAACTGCTCTGTAAGCACAGAATGATCAATTTATTTTGATTTTATTAATTCGTTAAAATGTTTCAATCATTTCTAATGTTTTTAGTTTGTATAAGAATAATAATTCAATAAAGTATTTACCAAACGTTTTTTTATTTGGTCTTTCTTTTGCTGTAAAAAAGCTTCTGGAATTCCAGTATCATTATCTTGGGCTGATACAAGTAAGTCCCATAATTCGCCCATAAATGAACGAGCATTTCTGCCATTTAAAAATCCTGTAAGATTGATCTGCATTTTTCGAGGATCAGGAAACTGTAAAAAAGTTTGAAAACCAATTTGTATTGAATGGCACGATAATATTATTAATTTTAAATACGGTAGAACATTTCATGCAATTAATTTTTCTACTGCTTTGTTTAACTTAATTTCTTATAAAAATAATTAAATTTTATTTCGTTAACTGCTTTTCCCCCTCGAAAAGGCAGTTTTTTAATAATAATCTTACCAATAACGGTTATGAAAATCATAACTTACTGTGAAATCTGATAAAATACATGATCTCACTACAAATATTTTGGCAGTGAATAAGGCAATATTGACAAAATTCTCTTATCATCAGTTTAATGGTTACCTTAATCACTGCATCATTAAATGTTGATTTGATGTGCAATGAAAGAAGCGCAAACTACTTGCGTAATCGCACTCTGAAACCAAGGTATTAGTATAAAAAAAATAAAATATATTTTAAAAAGATATTGTAGCCAAGTTCTGTCATCTTCATTCAATCATAAATAAGTAAATGAACGATTATTGTCGTTCAGGAGCCAAAAATCACGCAAAGTTTAACAGTACCTCCTGTTACGGAAAGTGTTTCCATTGCTCTTTCCCCGCGTTTAGCCAACTCCCCGATCACAGTGAAAGCCACGACAGTCTGTGTTTCCCCGGTAACAAGTTGCTGCACGGCTGATCAAGTGCGAGTCTCACAAGTTGTATTGAAGGTAATCGTCAACTCTAATCCATGACCGCTACACTGGCTAATCACGGTCATCCGGTGTCGAAGCTTGCTACCGCTGATGATAGCAACGGGCAGCGTTGGAACTGCTGTGGATGTTGAGAAACAGCATACCAATGATTTGGCATGCTGTTGCATGCACTGCTTTTGCAGTTAATTAGCAGTGATGAAGCAGCTAATGTAGCTTGTGTAGCTACGAACTCGATGTAAAGTCGATGAAGTGATGCAGGAGCCTCGCAAGAGACTGTTGTTGCAGTAGCAGCTTCTGATGAGGTGGCTGCAACGCGAATCACGTTTGAAGGTGACAGAAGTCGACGAAGAGCAGGAAACAGGTGAAATCGCGAGCACGGCGAGGAGTCGAAGCAGTAGCAGCTGGAGGAAGGTGATTCGACGTCACGAATTGCTGACGGCTGATAGAAAGACGGCCAATCGGATGTAGAGAAGTGCACATCCGAATGCCATTTGGACAAAAGGGTCGAGAACCAACAGCCATCAATGGTCTCTACTTATACTAACGGGGAATTCAAATAAATAAGATAAGATTTTGCTGACGTTAGATGTCAATATTGACGGGATCACTTTTCTTTTCACATTATTCTCTTTTTCTGTTGTGCAATTTACAAACATTGTGCGAATTTTTGTTCATGTAAATTATAATATAAAAAATTCAAAAATAAACTTAAATATTTGAAATGCTAAAAATATTGACAAATTGTATTTGAAAAATATTCTTAAATAATGTTATATTTCAGTGATCAAAATTCTAAGGTAAAGATTTTGCTACTCTTGTTACTGAATACTAAATACGTATTGCAAAAATATAATTTATAAAATCTACTCTTACTTACCATATAACTGGTCTAATTTTATACATTGCAAATTAAAAAAAAAATATTACATAATGTTTGCTATTAAAACCAGGTAAACATTAAATGATTTTTATATTATAAGTTAAAAAATTTTTAAAGAAAATGAACAAAAATAAGATTTCAAAGATAAATAAAATATAAAAAAATTAACAAATTTAGATAAATTTCTTCCAAAATATTTGTTATGGTTCATGAGTAGTATAAGAAAAATTAGGCAAATTTACCATTCTACATTTCCTTGTTTCTTATTGAGTATGCAAATTTATGGCAAATTGCACAAATTTTTCTTGCTAAGTAATGCTAGTTGAACTAGGCGTTGTGAGCTGAAATAACAGGTATTTAACAAAGTAGTATGAGGGGAAAAAGCTGAGTGAACGTAAATTTCTTTTATCAATAATATTGATACCAGCATAGATAAAATTAATCTTGATTAATAACATAATAAATTTTGCAATTACTAATTTCATTTCTTTACCTTTTCTTCTAGTTGATTAATAACAAATGCTACTACAACATCATCTTCCATTCCCAGGATCTGAGTAATTTTTGTTGTAATCCATGGTTTGATGACATCTAATTTTACCTTCTGCATGTCAACCTAGAAGTTTTATATGACATTTCTTACTTAGTAAAATACATAATACATAATTCTAAACATTAAATATTGAATAGTAAATAAAACAAACAACATTAAATAACAAACATTAATATTGTAAAACAACATGAACTTTTATATTTTTCTATTGTTATATTCTGAATGAATTTGTTAAATTATTTTAAGTTTACACTTCTTTCTTAAAAAATAAATGACAGATTTGAATGTAACATTTGCAAACTAAATTTTTGTAATGACTTTCATTCATATAAAAACTATTGCTTTATAAAAATATCTTTATAATACAAGTTTGTTATACATTTAAATATTATTTTTTATTATTTCATATATTTTCATATGAATGATTGAAAAATGTTAATCCGGCTGAATTTAAGCCCTTATACTGCCATTATTAATGTTTTTTTTATTCATTATTTAATTATTCTTGTAGGATAAAACCAAGTATCTTGAAATTTCAATTTTACAATAAATTCATGCAATTTAATAATTATAAAATATAATAATTATAATAACAATAAAATACAAACTGCATAAACTAATAAGTTAAATATATTCCCATTATATATTTTAAATGTTTTAAAATTTATAAAATTCAATTTTTATACAATTTATCTTTCATGAATATAATTTACAAAAATAACCATTTTCAATCGTTTTAAACATATAAATTGATATTTAAATCATATAATAAAAGTTTAGTATTGTGTTATTGAAACATGTTTGATTATTATCAAATAATCAATACTAATTACCAAAGATCATTTCATAATAAATAATTCTTATAAATTATTAATGTTATTAATAATTGAAGTATGCTCACAGAAATAGATATTAATAATAAATAACTATATATATATATATATATATATATACATACTTTAAATAATTAAATTTTGATTTGTTAGAATATTAAATTAGATAGATTTATTATATAAATTATTTTATATGCTTACAATATAGTCTACACATCTATTGTAAATACTTAATTATAAATTGAAAATAAATTAAATATCTTTATTAAATTATATAATCCAACCAATCATATGTAAAATATAATATACTTAGTTTAAATAATTTACAATCAAAGGTAAACTTTTAAATTGAGATATAATATTAATAAGAAAATTGTTGTATTTTATAAACAAAACTTTAACTTTTAATTTTATTTCTTTAAAAATAATTATAAACATAAATATTTAAAATAAATACTCTGAAAATATGTGTTTACAATAAATCCATAACTAGAGATACCTTTTGTGTCAATGAATCTCCGAATTTCATTTGCTTGAGTAACTTCTTTTCTTTATCACTGAATCTTGTATCCTGTGTAGTAGTGGTCCCCTACAATTATATGAGTAAAAATCCTTTACGAGGAAATATGACTACAAACTATGCATGTACTAAACTAAAACGCGCTTAATTATGATCAAATTATAAATATTTAATAAAATAATGGAATAATTTAAACAAAAAAAGCAATTATAATTAAAATTTGTAAGTCAAAAAGCCAGTTATTACCGTATACATCATCTTGAATGGCGTGGCTTTAC
This sequence comes from Ceratosolen corneri, assembly GCA_030522565.1. Taxonomy (NCBI): domain Eukaryota; kingdom Metazoa; phylum Arthropoda; class Insecta; order Hymenoptera; family Agaonidae; genus Ceratosolen; species Ceratosolen corneri. Next base: position 94,232 of record JAPYYT010000013.1, on the reverse strand, counting down.
AGTGACCGTATATACGAAATTCTACTTTAGTGACAAATATTCTTCATCGGTTTTTTACGTCTTTTCAACAATTGAAGTATGTAGAATAATATTCAGTCAATTGTTTGGCTTCTTTAAAGAATCAAAAAGAACGTCGATAACAGTAAGACTTTAAAGCTTGCCGGAACGCATAAAGAAGGAATGGCAACAGCGGCAGTGGCGACCACGGTGGCGGCAGTGACTTAAGAGATCGATAAAAGTATATGTGCGTCCAAGCGTACCGAGCAGCTCGTATGTTTTCTGATAAGTCTCTTCCGTTCTCGTACGGAAGAAAAAATAGCGCCACAATTTGACGTGGCAAAATTCACCGAATCCCTATTGTAGCATAATAAACTCGTACACTGATCTTAGACCATAAAATGAAATGCACTTTCTCTAGGGTTCTATACTACTTTGTATTTATTAGCTGCTCATTTCTCTTTTGTGAAGGAGTGAAAAAGAGAAAATAGAAAAAGGTTGCAGTCCTCTTGCAGTAAGACGCCTATAGCTCCTTTTTATACACTCTTTCTCTGCTAGTTCCTATTGTTGGATCACGCGTGAATACGCAATGTATATGCATGCGAATGTACTTATGAGCGTATCAAATAAGAAAAAACGATGGGTAACAAATTATTTTTATGATTAATTTTTTAATTTATAAAAGTACTTTTTTTAAACTAAAGATTATTTCAAATACTATATTCACTTGAATCTATGTATTATTAACCCTTCATTACGGAACCGTCACGAAAATAATATAATTACTATGATTTTTAACAGCAGTGCACATAGACGTTTGTATCGGCCATTTTTTAAACTATAAGACACACCTATCATAACCTCAAATTATATAGATGCTATCGCTACTATAGTAAATTATTACTAGATATGCACCACGAGTATTATACTAGGCGCTTGATCGATCATGGCCTTGTAATGCTCGTAACAGGTTTTTACAGACTCTACTTGTATAAAAATAAGGCTCTTTTATAAAAACATCCCTGACTTCGCGTTTTACAAATTGCAATAATTAAATTGTTTTTAAATATAAAATTGTCATAATAGAAGTCGAATTTGTACACACTAAAAGACAAATAATACATAGAACTACCTTAAAGATACGACACTTTGCATGTACAATACGTATTTCCCAAAAATGAGGGAAAAATGTAATCATTATCACTTAAAATAATTTAATTAAAAAATAGTCTATTTATGATTTGTTTTCAAAAAAAGATCAACAATGATTTCTAAATTTTAGATATGTTTAAATAAGTTTGAAATATATAAAATGTTTGATTATATGATTTACAGTTACCGTCAGATGATCATATCATTAAAGCGCCTTTTTTTATAAATATTGTTTATTTGCTTAAATATTAGTTTATTTAGTAGAAATAAAATGTTTAAAGGTTAAAACGTTTATATTCTGAAGAATAAAATTAAAATTAAATAGTCAGATAATTTAGTTTTGTATTGTCATCTCAATTAAACAATTTGAATTAGAACATTCTTTAGAATTATCTTTAATTGATAAATTGATTAGTGACATAGATCAGTGTGACAATATGGAAATTAATATAAATATTTTGATAAAGTAGTAAAGAATTTCTAGTGTAATAGATAATAATAATAAACAAAAAATAATTTTTTTGCCTATATATATATAATCTCTCTATAACTAATTAAATAAAAAATTGTTTTTATATGAAAATTCAATAAATTACACAGAAGAATCATAATTATGAATGTGATCACAAAATATACTTAATGATTTAATAATTTTGGTTAATTTCACTTTCTTTTAATAAATTAAATTTTTCATTTTAAATAAAAATAAAAGAAAATAAATCAAATTATCAAAATTTTGAAAAGAAATATATTTAAAATGCATATATGAAAAATCCGTTGATTTTAAATAAATCAAACACAAAATATTTTATCATTAAGTGTTTATTTAACATATAACCAATATATTAAGGTGCGTTTAGACAATGAAAAATTAATTTGATTAATGAGATTATTAATATAACAAAATAATGTATATCATTTTATTACATTATACAATGTAATTTATAAGATATTGTATAAGATGTAATTTTAATAAATATTAATATTTTCAAATTTAAAAAAACTTAATAACAAAAGTAAATGTAATTGAAATTTCTGTTAAATTTTATAATTGTGTTATTAGGTAAACATTTATTGACAATTATTCTACAATAAAATTGAAATCTTTAATTTAAAACTTATATTTTTATCGGTAACTAAATTTTTATAAATAATCAAATATTTTATAATTATGTAAATGTTTAATTTTTATATATTTTTTCATATAGGAATTTTTTAAAAATTATTTAAATTTTAAAAGTTGTATAGACTATAAACTATTTTAAATTATCAAATAATAGAATATTTGAATTAAAATTTATATAACTGAACAATTATTTTCTTTGCTATTATTAGGTAATACATATAATTTAATATTTAGTGAATAATTCTTACATCCAATTTTTCCTACGTAATTGAATAATATATTACATAAATTATAATAATATATACTGTATGATCTTTTATAGAATAAAATAGAGTCTTTTTATTGTTATATTAAATATATTTATATAAACATTTTTTAATATTTTATATTTATATTCTATTTTTAAGTTTCTGTTATAAATTTATATTATAAATATAAAAAAAAATAGACATTTAAAAAAGGTCTTTAGTAACTGTAGTAAAACTTTCTAATTGTAAAAAGTAAATACTGTTCGATTTGTAAATATAAAACTATATTAAAATGTTATTATTATAAATATTATAAATATAAAATTATTATAAATATACTAGATTTCTCGTTCCGTACTTCATAACTTTGCAATGATGAGCAATTTAATAAAATCAATGATTATTACTCAGAAATCTATAATGATTGTCGATAATCTGCTGATAATATACTTAAAACGTGCGTGAGAGGAGAGCTCAATCAAGCATTAGCGAACGGTAGCTTTGTTTATACAGTAAATGAAATATGATTACAAAAATACTAGCTATAAAAATTGAATTAACAAGAATGATGAAACAACAAAAACGGACAACAAATCGGTATAAATGGATTAACTGTGCAAACTTTGAAGACCCAATGCAACAATACAACTTTATCGTCAAAAAGCAGAGAGAGAGAGAATGGTAATGTCCGTAAAAATAGATACGAAAAGTATTGTGACTCTTAGATAAAAATATAAAGGAAGATTATAATTGCGAACGCAGTTTTTATATAAAACTGGCTTACTTTATTTGAAAATAAGTGTGTTTACACGTACATAGCACTCGAAAAATAATCCCGCAACAAAATAACGGTATGCCACACTCCTTGGAATTCGCTTCTGTACAGCAACAGTTCATTGGATAAGCACCGCCTATGTTGTGCATCTATATAGGTGTCTCAAGCGAATTTCATATTTTATACAGTTCTTATCTTTTTCAGAAGTTCACATTTTAAGTCCAAGATGATATAAAAAATTTGTTTGACAGACGACCAATGATTGTTCATTGTACAAATGTTTGGTAATATTTACATATCCATAAATTAAAACAATTATAGTTACTTCACTTTTGAAATTATTTTCAATTTCCAACATTGATCATATGTTACAAATAAAGGACTATATCATTTTGAATTTATTGATAAAATTAAAAAGTATTTGAAGAAAATAAAATTTATAATTAATTATGTTGTCTTATTTGTATCAATATTGCAAAGTAATATTCCAAGATTTGTTAGTATTAATATTAATATAAAAATAGTATACAAACTATTTTAACTTTAGTTATTTAAACAAAATTTATTATTTATTTAAGTGATCTTTATTAATTAACGTAATTCTGTTCATATTATATATTTGATTACTTATTCGTACGCGTAATTTGTTTAAATATTTCATTTGGTATATGTATATAAGGCTAGTTTAGCTTATACAGTTTTATATTGTTTATAATATAAAACGATGTCAATATAAATATTAACGTATTTAAACGTAATGAAATTGTAAGCCAAAATACAAATCATAGATAAAACAAGCGCAAAAATTGTCAATATAAAATTGTCAATCTTCGTAATTATTTATAACGTAATAATATTTAGACTATAATAAAATACTTAATTTTACAATCGTTAATTTTATATTCAAATATAAATTTACTTTAAAAACTTACTAAAATTAAAAATGTATTAAATTAAACTTACTTTGCAATTATAAGTAACAAAGATTAATGATTTTCTATCATATTTTGGTCATATATTGTCATAATTTATGTCAGTTAAAATGTTAATTTCTTGTTTCTAATAAACTACTCTCTATAGTTATTTAAATAATTATTTTACAAATTTGAAAAATAATAATAAGAAAAATTTGGATTGCCAACAATCTCATACTAATTTTCTTTTAAACTTTAAGTATATGTAGCTAGTATATATAGTTATATATAAATATATGTAGTTTATATATTGTTTGACCTATATAAACTTTAATTATGGATATTTCTTTTGCAGGTGTACACACAGAAAGAAAAAAAGGAGAGAGAGAGAGAGAGAGAGAGACGAATACTTAAAGAAATACTATAAAATAAAGAAAGCAAACGGATCAAATGAGGTCGATGACTCAGAAGTATCCAATGATTCTTTCGAGTTGTCGACGTTGTCTATGCATGATTATCCAGTTTTGTATGCTGAATATAGACAAATCAGGTGTATGTATTATAGAATCTAACAATATATGAAATCGATTTTTTTTAGTATATTTAAAAATTTTAAGATATTTACAGTATTAGTTTACTTTTATTATGACTGTATTTAAATAATTTTAATAAAGCTTGTAAGAATTTATTAAATATATTTTTTATAAAACTGTCAGGTTAACTAATTTAAGACTTGACACACTCGCCTACATGCTTATGTATATAATTATATATAATCATTACGTATTTATAATTAAAAATTAGACATATTAATATATTTTCATTTGAATTTATTTGAAAATAATGAATTTTTATATCCAAGTTTAATTTGAATACAACATACTAATTCATTAATTCAATTTTAATTGATACATAATGATAATTTATAATATCCATATTATTTTTAAAATTTGTTTTAAACATTAGAAATTTTAAATCTTTATTAATATTATTTTATTTTATAATATTTTGATGTATTTAATATGTCTAAATCATGATTTAATATTTAAATACTTACTCTATGTTTTAATTCAAAATTCAGTTTATTTATTATGATTTAAATTGTAATATAATTTCATAATTATTTAATAAACAAATTTAAAAAGTGGAATATTTTTATAACTCAATGAACTTATACAAATAAAATATACAGTGATTTATATATTACGAATTTCTTCTAATTACTCCGAAAAAACTTAAAATGGTATTTAAAATATGAAATATTTTTTAAATCACGTTACATATTATTTAATTCCAAAAGAATTGATTCATATTTCTCTTTAATATTTAATAAGATTTAATTAATACATTTTTATGCGTAAATATTAAACATTATGTGTCCTTTAATTTAAGTAAAATAAATTAGCATTCATTAATAATTTATAATTGAAATTTTCAAATATTTCATATTAAAAATATATATATATATATATATATAAATATTTTATACAAATATACAAATTTAAATTTTATAATTTATAAGTATTTTATATTTTATATGTACTATTATAATTTACGTGAAATATTAAAATTAAAATTGTAAATAGATTTTATTATTAATAGAATAACTAATTAATAATATGTAATACAAAAATTTTCTTATGATATTATGTTATTATATATATTAATATTTATATTTGTAAAACTTTAAAATTCTCTCATTATAATTGTAAATAATAGAATATGTACATTTCAAAATTAGTTATTATTGTTTATCGAAATGTATTAATCATATTATACAATTCTTCTATGTCTGTTAATTATTAAGTAAAAAAAAATTCATAAAATTAAAATATATTTTTTTAATGAAATATTACGTATAATCAATGTTATTTAAATTTAGTATTTTTGTGAATCTCAAATTCTTTGAAAATAGTTCATCTATTAAATACTTTAAATCAGTAAAATATCGTGTTTATTAGACATATATTTTAGGCACTTAAATAAAATAAAATAAAAATTTTATGAGAAAAATTAAATTATCTGAAAAAAACTTATTTGTTTAGTCATATTTGCTTCTTAAAGAAATTGTAGTAATAAGTAAAATTATACTAGCAAAATGTCTTGCTAAGGTCATTATCGGATTAAATTCTTGTAATATTTATATTGAAGACCGCTAAAACCGGTTACAAATATTCGTATGATTTATGCGCGAGATGACTGGATTTACTGTGAGTTTTTTTATTTATTCTTTTTTTATTCATGTTTTCGTTTTTTTACAGCATCTTTTTTTCGTTTTTATTAAATCATTCATTTATTTTTTTACATTTTTTTTATGACTTATTGCTTTTTATTTTTTATCTTGATTTCTTTCTTTATTGTTGTTATATTTTTTAAATAGTTATTTATCTCTTGTTTTATTTATTTATCTTTTCTATGAGTAACGCATCGTAATTTTTTACATAATCAAAATTATTTAGTTAAATCAAATGTATACCACGTTTCGATTATTCGTCAAATGTTAAATGACATTAAAATTTCTTTTAATATAATTATAATTATGATTAAATTAATAAAATATATTATTAATATATATTTGTTATATTCTATATAACATTATAATTAAATATATTAATATTTGCACCATAGGATTTATATTAATTAAATACAGTACTGTACCGAAAATAAATTATTAATCTAACTAAATATCTTTAATATGGAATGGAAATTAAAGTAATTTATTTTGCAGATAGATAATGATAATAATTTTGGATACGAATTCTAAAAAGGTTACTATTTTTATCAATTTATAAGAATACTTAAAATTTTAGTTAAAATAAAAAATTACACATGCACATACGCATAGGTGTACACAATTTTTTACTAACTGGTAAATAGTCGGTTCTAGTTAGAAGTTGATGTTGAAGGATGCGGCATAATTAACTTTGTTGGTTATATCACGAAATATAATCTAGCTCTTTTTTCAATTGGTATTGATAAAGAGTGCATTTGTACTTAACACATTCATAACCGATATTTTTATTCTTGATCAGTCACTGAATGTGATTGTAGATGTATTCTTTCGTCAAAGTAATAAGCATCACTAGTATGAACATAAACGTGAAACATCAAATTCGATTTCATATCGAACAGCGTCTCAATCTCATCAGTTCTATCCATTCATATGGCTTTAAATATCGAAAATTGAAAACGAAATTTAATAGTGCCATGCAATAAGATAGTGATTTTATCTAGAAGAGTGGTACTGAAAGATTTTCTGATATTGGCGAATCTTCTAAACTGTTTTTGGGTTTACAAACGCAACCGCTTTCAACAAGTACGTAATCCTGCCCCGTAAGTGTCACGGGTCCAAGCGGAATCACCAAGAACAAGTAAGGTATATACGTTTGCGTACACTCGCCATGAACAATATCACACTCCTTTGACCTGAAGCATGTAATATAAATTTTTAAAATTAATTATTTATATTTTAAAATTATTCCATGTTTTTCTATTTCTTTTTTAAATTTTAACCAATATTAATTTCGAACGGAAGTACACTCTTTCTCTTCAAATTTCAAAATTTCCAGGATTCAATAAATATTTTATTCATATTTATTAAATTCTATAAAGAATTCTTTTTAAAATATTACAAAAAATGAATTAAATAAAATATGAACTATTCTTTAATCTTTCAAGATTTTACTAAAATTATTAAGATGTTAATAAACTTAATATTATATATAAAATATTACAAAATATTATAAATAATTTTGATTTAAGAATAATTCAAGAATATTTTTAGTAATTTATTATTGTATAAAATATAAAAAATACTTTAAAATATTCTAATAAATGCATTGCAATTAATAAAAATATATCAGACTCACTCGCAAATTTCAAAGACAACTTGCTGCAAAAGATCAGGAAATTTTTGAACAATCGTTACTGGTTGTCCACTTGTTAAGCTTACGCCGTACATTGGAGCCGTTGTATTATATCTTGTTTTGCATAAACGTGTTGGAGAGCCGCAAGTATCTTTCATTGAAAATGATCGAGCTACATTAAATAATGATCATTAGTTATAATATAATATTTTGTGATAAATAAAATACAAATTTAATTATAGAATTTGATTAACAATTCAGTGTAAAATTTTCAAGTATTAGCTTTTTCCATTCGTTAATCATATTGTATCTACGATTATAGATTTAAACAGAAATTATATAAGCTGTATATTACGAACTATCATTGTTATCACTATTTAAATTCTTTTACATTTTTCATTGAAGTAATTTATTACGCAATACTTTTTAATAAATATACTATTTTTAATTAAATGATTATACGTTTATACCAAATAAACTTAGCATAAGATTATATTGATATAAATATCTTTTTCATAGATATATTTATTACACAGTAATTTAATATTTACAAAAACTTAAAAGTAGCAAGGATATATATTTTTAATATTAAAAAGAATTATACAAAGTTTGTAATGTTTAATCATTGTTATTAAACTTTAATCATTTTTAATGTAATTGTAAATTTTTCTAAAAATAGATTTTTTTATGACAAGTGCGGAAATGCGAGAATTAATAAAATATTTATTTCTGTTCTCTAAAATTTATATTGTTTCTCTTTTACTATGAGTGTGTATGCGTGTTGTGAGTCCGATTGGTTATATGTTGTGTGTGTAGATGCATCTGTATGTAATAATATTTAACATTCCAACCGAAATTTATAAATTATTATAACATACATTGTTATAGAACATAAAATATCTAAAGATTATTTTTATAAAAATGGTATTACATTTCAATATATAATAGGGTATATTATATTCCCCTATTCTTAATACGGTTACAAGAAAACTTCCATTACTGAACGAAATTATTAGCATATGTGACTATTTTTCATATATCAATTGAGATAATTATTAAATTATTAAGAAAATATTGTATATTTTAATATTAATTTTAAAGCATCTTTTATGGCCGAAAAGTCAACAAAATAAAAATGATGTATTTTAACAATAAAATCGTTACTTATTTGGCGTTGAAAATAAAAATACTAATGGTTTATTCTCACTTGAAAGAGTTTTTAGTTAGGTCTATCTGTTTTTAAATTCTTTTTGTTTGAAAGTGTGAAAACATTAAAAGTTCATTCCATAGTTTTATAATCAAACTGATCTAATTAGTATACTTCCTATGATTTTAATACTGAAATAAAAGCAAAATTTGCAAAATAAAATTATACCGAAAGATATGAAATAAGTAAAATATAGCTTAGCCAGCATATCAGTTCAAACGTAAAAGACAGCTGTTATATTCGAAACTCGACTCCACAAAATCCCGTTATTATATTATACGTTGTTGTTCCGTAGACTTGATAACTGTATTGATTTTAAGATGAGAAATCTCATCTTGTAATAAATACTATCACACCCTACTTTTTTCATTAAATAAAATTATTTTGTTTCAACGAGGATGTACTGTGAAAGAATGATCGATTTTCGATGAAGTGTGTTAAATAAGTTTTACTATATCTGTCTATTCAATTTAAAGTATCATAATATTCTAGTAAATAGATGAATTGGTTATAAACACATGAAGAGAATTATTAATGATGTAAGTTCTTTAACTAATTGTGTCTAAATGACATTATCATTAGTATTTTGCAATTCCACAAGAAATTGTCGTTACATTAATTTAAACTAATAGATTAAATTTTTTTCTTTTAGATTATCATAAATTAAGACTTCAATGATTAGTATATTTTCAATTTTATATTTTCATAAACATTAAGCATGCAGTTAATTAAATTTTTAAGAGATATCCATGAGACGAGTTCGTAAAAATTAAACTTCTAGCTTGATTTTGTTAAAAAAATTTGACAAATATTCATTTTTATTAAGCTAAATATAAAATGATACATTTTTTATAGATTGTTCTAAGCTATTTTTATTTTATTTGAAATAGGTATGATTATTTTCATTTGAATAATTTTGAATTTATTTTAAATAATTATATATTTAAATAATCTATTCAATTATACAAGTTAATTTTGGTATTACAAATAAAAATAGAAGTTTTATAGAATTCTCTGACACACAAAATTTCTATGATTTTTTAAAGTATAATAATAAATTATGTTTTTATATTGACAGTGAGAGAAAGTAAGGACATCTTTTAATAAAATATGTAAAACAATGTATCGTTATATGACTTTAAGGTGAAAACTATTTACTATAAAGAACAATAAGCATTGAGTTAAATTAATTTTTATATAAGAAAATAACTATATATAAACAAAGGCAAAAATGTTCATTTGCAAATAATTGTTGTCCATCCATATGTGTATGAATTTTTTTTATAAGCTGTAATATGTTCAGATTAAAAATATATATTAATATAGCAGATAATACTTCATAATATGTAATTATAAATAAATAATTTATTGGAGACGAAATATTAAAAGGAACATGGTAATATAATAGACTGAAATATGAGCGTCGATATTCGAGGTCAATGAATTTCTGCAAGTGTTCGTATATGCGAGAATTGCTTATGGACTGAAACGGGGCGAATCGGGTTTTCATGTCATAAGGACAGAGAAGCATAAATACAATTACTCTGATGAAGTACGTCTCATATCTTCATATTTCTGTCTTGGGAAACCGTTACACGACTAATTTGCCCCCTTCTTCCAGATCATCTTAATTTTTAATTAAAAAATGTGAGCACCAACTATACATCACGTTGTTGTTACAACTACCTACGGGATCCCAATATTTGGCTCACGTTTTTTTCTCTAATTGAAGTGCGAGCTTCAAATTGTATTCAGGCAGTCTTTTTTCTCTATTTATAATTAGTGAAATATATCCGACAAAATAGTAGCAATTTCTCAACACAGTTGCCTTTTATAATCTTTAGTGTATTAGTGAACATAGTTTGATTTGATACTTCTTCTTATTGTTGCATTCAAATTTTCGTTACTATAATTATTTAATTAATAGTTAATAATTTTTATACAAAATTAATAACCTATACTGTTTAAATCACTAATATTTATTTTGAGTTTATTAAGAAATACTTGACATTGAAATATATAATTCAATAATATAATTATATGTAAATTAAATCTAAATTTAAATAATAAATGATATTTTACTTATATTTCATCGAATTTTTGTGAAATTGAAAATTTATCTAATTGAACAACTATTTCTTGTAAAATAAAAAATCACAATTTTGTATTTAGTTATTTAATTATTAATGATTGAGATTTCAATATCGAGATTCAGTGCAATGTACCGCTATTTTATTCAACAAACGTACATATAGATCCTAAATCATAATACGTAAATAATCTTATAAATTTAAGTATATATATCCATTTCTATTTTATCTATATCTGTGCACTGTCTTAACGCCTAAGCTCAAGATAAATATTCTCTTAACAAAAAGAATACGTGAAAATTGCAAATTTAAAATTGTAAATACCGTACATAAATATCATAATATGTTACAAATATCTTCAACAAATATATGAAATAAGAATTTATTTATAAAATTATTTAAAAAATATTATATAATTAATATAAATACTTTATCATTTTAAATAAAATTAATTTTTCTTTATACTAGAATAGAATAAAATAAAATAAAATAACGACAACAAAAAATACAGATATATTTATTTCAGTTTGAACAATATATTATCTTATACTAATATATGTAAAAGAAATTATTGAATTTAGAAAATTTTTAAATATATTCAATAAAAGAAATTAATAATACAACATGGATAAACGTATAAAATTTGAGGATTTTTTAATTACATATTATTTTATCAAATAATAGTGAAATAACTAAAATAATGAAATTAACATAATCACATTACCTTTAGTTAAATTTAAGTATAAAGCTTAACAATATACCCAAAGTTTAAGTTGTAATTTTTATACATTCATCTTTGTAAACTATTAACATTTATAAACTTTAATAAAATATGTTGAAATATAATATGCTGAAAAAGAGTATGAATTAGTGCTAAAGACTAAATATTTGTATTCTAACCAGATCGAGAACTGCTTCCAATACTGTATTCATCGTTAGCTATTCTATACTTGTTTAGGAGCGCCTGCCTTGTTATTTCAGGATCTATCGTCTGTGTCTGATAATGTCTAGCAGTCCTCCCGTTTCCTGACCAGATGTTTTTTAAATTACGCGCGATTGAAGCGCTGTAAAAAGATCACTTTATAGTCATAATAATATAAAATATAAAGTATTAGGATGACAATTAAAATTACAATTTAAAATTAAAAATTAAAAGTACAATTAAAATAACTTAATCAATAATAAGCTGAATAATTATTTTTACTATTAACTTTTAATAAATATTTAGAAACTTTGTTTTGAAATAAACTAATTCTTATTATTGAATTAAAATATATATTTAAACTAACGTTTAATAAGGATATATCATAAAATTAACAGCATTAAATTAATGAATTTATAGTGAAAAGATTTACGAGAGAAGTTTATTTCAAAATCTGAACTAACAGTATTTATAAAGGTAAACTTAAGATATTAAAATAAATTCTTGGTGTCAATAGAAAAATAGATGATTTTAATTCAACATGGCTAAATTTGCTTAAAAATTCCATATTATTAATGTTTTTATATTTTTTATTATATTATAAAATAATTCTGTAATAAAAAATAGATTCATCGCATTATTTGTTAATATGCATACAAAACTCTATATAAATATTATTAAAAAGAAATATTAAAAAATTAATAAAAAATATTTAAAAAAGTAAATTAAAAAAAACACTTTTATTCTAATAAATAGTAACAAAAATAAAATGAATAATAATATTATTTCTATAAAAATGAATTTTTTATTGTATCAGCGCTTATTATAATTATAAATGTTAATTTCATAATTTTATTTGTTTATAAATTTATTTGAATAAATTAATCAAAGATTTTTTAAATTACATACTTATAAAAAATTGTACAATATGTTGATTAGTATAAATTATTTCATTAATATTGTAATAAATTCATTAATTGTATCCTTCGAATACTTATTGATAGTACATGTAATCTTCCTATTCGAAATAAGAGATTAACTATTTAGGCTTTTGTTTCTATTGATGGAATAAGAGCGTTAGCCTAGATTTAAAAGATAGCAAATTGGATATTTACGTTGGATATTGTACATTGTTTGGTCCAAGACAGTCAGTCGAATCGATGAGTGCGTCGCCCCAGACATACTTAAGTCCCGACCCGGTGCCCTCGCACCTTTTCGCCGCATGAGCGTTTTGACTTACTGTCATCAACAGTAGTGTCAGCCGCAGATAGACAGACATCTGCAAATGTGTTTTTCTTTGTTATTCTACTTACACTAGTGCAATTTCTCTAGTACTTTATATCTACTTTCTATTTTCTTTTTCAATATTGATTTTGAAAATAGCATTACTGATAATTCGTCGATTTAATTGCTTAAACGATTTAGATATTTTGGAGAAATATTGTCGAGTTATGCATATAGATGAAAAACAAATGCGCTTTCTTTCACAGTGTTCAAAAATGTTAATTAAAAATGTTAATAAGTATTCTCAAGCCTTAACAATATTATCATATAATTATTTATTCATGCTTATATTATTGCTATTTTTCATTATCGAGTGTATTAATATAATTATAAGTAGTTATTATACACTAAAACAAATAAAAAAACAATTATAATTTACTAATCATTCAATTAAATTTCTAAAAACAGAAATAGTTTTAGTATAAAAGAATTAATATTAGTATTTTGACAAATAGATTATTCTAAAACCAATTAATCTAATTTAATTATATACTTAAAGTTATTTTTAAGTAAGTTCAAAGAATTGTTCTATAATTGTATAAGGATTACATAAGGAATACAAATAAATTGCGGACAAAAAAATTAATTTTTTAATTTATGTATATTTAATGTATTAGTCTTTGAGTATTAATATTATACAAGATTATTTTTTAGAAAGTTTTATTAATCCAGTAATAGTTAAATTCTTCATTTTTACTCTTTAGTATTTTATTTATTTTTAATTGCGATAACAATGTGATAAAAATAGAATTTTCATAAATAAAATTTTATATTAAAAATTCTGTATATTTATAACAATATTTTTATAAAATGATCTATTATTATATGAATTAAATTATTTATTAAATCTCTTATAGAACAATTTAGCAGTTTATAAATACCTCCATATAATGTAATAGCTCAAAATTTGAGCAAATCTTTGATAATTATTAAAAATATATTATACGTATAAAAATTATATTATAAAAATTATTAACTAACAAATTTACCTCAATGAATATTATTAATTGCATGATGGTCATTAATTTAAAATATATAAATAATGTAAGATTATTAGGTACATTTATTATTATAAGAATATACTACTACTTATTTACATTTGTTTTATATTTCTAAATTTAAATAGAATTTATAATATTATCTGTTATTTTAGAATTTTGTAATTTTAATTATTTTTTAATGTAAGTTATGAAATTACTTATATTGAACAAATACTTGTTTTAAATTCTTTTTGTATATAAAATGTTTTGAAAAAATATTATACCATAAGTATAAAATAAAATAAAATAGAATAAACTTGATATGCATTTTCTATAGATATTTTGAGGTTTCTAGGCTACGATCCACATAAATTCCGTTAGGTTGCGTGTTGAGTGCGAAAATCTAAGGTAAAAAAAAGAGTGAAAGCATGTGCAATCCAAGGAGGACATGATTATAATCAACATATATTCTGCTCTGAATTTAATGCTATAGGAATATTAAAAATTTTATTTGATTTTTTAATATTTTAATTTGAATTACTTTAAATTTGAATATATTTTATGATTATATATACCTTTTGTTTGTATTTTTATAATTATTCAAAGTATTTTTATGCAACTGTATATTGATATTAAATTAAGTTGTATAATGATAGTATTTTCTATTCTTTATTAAATAATGTATTATATAATATAATCATTATATGATATTTATTTTATAATTCTATATACTCTTTAGGTACTCAATAAATGTTAGGATTATAGAATGCTAGTTTTCAATAAAATTTTATATTTGCTTCTAATTTTATTTTATGATTATATTAAATAATTATATTATCTAATTATATTAAATAATGCTAACGTCTCATATAATCGTATACACGATACAGAATTTGTAAATACTATTTCAGATCAATAAATTTCCTACAGCTGCAAAAGCTATTAAGTTTAACATTTTTATATTAAATTTAAAATAATAGTAACAATAAAAGATATTAAATTTAAACACTGAAGTTATTAAATTTTGATCTTTAGTTTTGTTTTATTTTTGGTGCCGCTTCTTATAATTTTATATGCTAAAAATTTTTTAAATTCCCATTTTTTATATATATTTAAATTAAATATAAAATTTAAATAATAAATAATATTTTAATTGATATCATACGTTGCTAGAAGAGAGAGAGAGAGAGAGAGAGAGAGGTTAACTCGACCCTTGACTTGAGAGGTAAAGCTGAACAATGACCATAATAGGTGTTAGAAATTGCTGTCAGTGGTAAAGGGCCCATAAATTTAGCATTAAAAAGTGTTAATAATTTTAAACGAAGGCATCTAACGCACCTGTATAATGTACATTGCATTTTTTAACTTCAGTCCCCAATTGATGTCAATATAATTAAAGCCTTGCTTAAAATCTACGAACTTTTTCTATGCTGTATCGATCATATTTATATACTTTGCTGAAGTTCAAGTAAAAAGAAAGTAAAACTGTTAATCTTATACTTCTACATGATTAAATAGATATACAAAATTGTGTGCATTAAGTTAATATATGAATAAAAGTTAAATTACATAAATAAATATTATATTGCTTAAACTATTTTAGTGTTAAATATTAAAATAGATTTTATATACTAATAATAAATTTTTTCTATATTCATTTAATGTTGAAATGTAAAATTCACTAAATATTAGAAGAAAAAACCTACATTTAAAATATAGCATTATTAATGGATGATATAAAAACGGATATATATTATTTTATGAAATAATATTAATCTAAAGGCAATCATAGAAAATCTTCATTATGCTAAATACAAATCACGTTGGAATAATTCCGAACAGAGTAGCAAATAATTGACTCTTAATAGTCACAAACTCGTAGATAGAATATGTAGCATTTGCCCTTTTCGATTATATATATATATTTTTTATTATTTTTCCATTATATATAGCCCATTTATATATTTTTCTATGTCCTTTCATAATGACTATATTATATATACTCTCAATTTAAGTATATTTTGAAATTCGTTTGTGTTTATATATTTAAATATTTTCGGTGCTCAAGATTCATATAAAATTATGAGTAGAAATTACACTATGTTATTTAGTAAAATTATT
Source organism: Ceratosolen corneri (assembly GCA_030522565.1). Classification (NCBI taxonomy): domain Eukaryota; kingdom Metazoa; phylum Arthropoda; class Insecta; order Hymenoptera; family Agaonidae; genus Ceratosolen; species Ceratosolen corneri. The sequence continues at coordinate 77,550 of JAPYYT010000013.1, read as the reverse complement.
TTGTAAATATACTATAACATAATAGATATTATGTTAATACTATCTATAATAGATTATATAAACTATTACTATATTAAAATAAACTATAACATAATAGATGTATTATAATATAATATTTGTATGGTTATGTATATATACATATATATATTCGTAACAGTTAAAATTAGTATATATAAGTATAATAATCATACATTATAATAAAAAACTAATATATAATTAAAATAGATTCTAATATTGATTACACTTATGAAAATAAAAAATTTATTAAATAATATTAAATTATAAGTTCTTAATAAATATAAAATCACGTAATAATCGGTTTGGTACAAAATGAGATACAATTTTTTAATTTTGTACTTTATAAACAAGTTTTATAAATTTTATAAACAATATTAATTATTAAATCATTAAATATAATCATATTAACAAAAATCAATTTAGAAAGTTATAAGTAAATAAAATCTAATTTTTTAAAAACATAGGATATAAGAATTTAATACCAAACACGAGTACTGTAATTTAAAAATTAAGAATTGTGATACAAAAACAAATAAAAAATTATTTACTCATAATAGTTATTCACGTGGTTGTGCAATAATTTTCTTACATTTCGAATATTTCAAATGATAATAAATAAAAAAATTTTAAAATATAAATTTTAAATAAATTACATATATATTATTGAATATATTTTTTTAATGCGCTTATATTTATTTATTTTACTTATTTACTTTAATTTATTGTAATTGAACATTTTTTCTTGTGTAGCAATCAATAACATTAATTTTTTAATATTCATAATATGTATTAAATTATATTTAATAACACTTAAAATATTGTTTACTTTAATAATAATATTTAATAGGTCTTCTATTGCTATTTATTAATAATGATTGCTTGTTTTTAATGTTTATTTTTAATATTTCCTTAATTATAATTATTTATTTTTTTTTAGATTATCGTAACAACAATAAAAAACTTCTTATACGATAAATTCTTAAATATTTATATATATATGGTTCAAATATTTTGACTAAATGATTTATCAAGTCTATCATACAATATATTAAATAAAATGTAGTGATTAGAAAATAATTAAAACTAAAACACCTAATTTTCATTAGCAAATTTAAGTTATATTTAAAAATCGTTATATTATATATGTAAAATTATAGATTTTATCATTAAAATGAATGGTAACTAGTTTTGTATTGAGTTATTGTATTTAAATATATTATAATGCATGAACAAAAACAATTCATAGTTTAACTTTTATTAATATTTTGTATGTAATGAACAAAAATAATGTTTATATTGAAGAAATAAAGATGTGTTTAAATTAATAAAGTATATATATTTTTTGTAAAATTTTCTTTCATATATGGTAGTATATATAATATTAAAAATTTCTTGAGAAAATCGTAACTTAAGAAACTGTAAAATTATTCATAAAAATTTGAATAAATTTAATTTCCTATACCAAATTATTGAAATTGTATATACAATTTAAAGTATGCGGTCCATATGATCTGTTATATGAATACATGCTGACTAGGATACAAGACTAGCAGTACATGATTTCATAATCATGTGTTAAGATTATCATGTATTAAAATATTTGAGTCATTAGTTCTATACACGTATAAAGCAAAATTTAAATTTATATGAATTTCTTCTAATTATCAACTTTATTTAATAAATTAATATATTTAATATAAGAAAATAACAGAGAAATTTTTTCATTTTTAATTTATTTTTGTAGAAATCATATTCTATCAATTCTTTTAAAATGATTAATTTATATTTTAAATTATATTGTCATAAATTTTGTACTTAATTATATGTTTTAAAATTTAATTATAAAATTAAGTATTATTTTTCCTATTTCATTTATTAAAATGATAGTGATTACAATATTTTTTTGAGCAATCTTTAAATTTCACAAATCTAAAATACATAATAAAAAAATAATTAAAACATTAAAATAACTAAGATTAAATTAAAATCATTATACAATTTTTTTTCTATTATTTTAATTATTTAATAATTCGATTTTTTTTTAATAAAAGTGCATTCGAATAATACTAATAATCTAATTTAGAAACACATTTACAGATCGCTGTATTAGAAAGATTTATTTAGAACCATTAAGCATGAGGGCTGTGATTACTTTAATAAAGAACAAATGGTAAGAATAGTAAATGAGAAGAATATAGTAATTCAATAGTATCGAATAAGTATTAGAATTAATCTGTATACGAACTAGGTCTCAGGGTTCCGTGCTTGATCAATCATCCTCGAGAATGCACATCATGGACACAATTTCAGAGAGCAATATTAATATTAATATTCACTGTATTTGTTATGTAACAATTTTATGGTCATAATGATATAATTAGCTTTAGATAAGTAAGTTATGCTTGTTTTAATATTTGTTACGCTTAAAATACATTATTTTGTCAAATAACTCAACACTATTGCACTTGGATTCAACTTTTCTTTTTCATACTTTACTTGAAAAATACTAACTTTTATTTTGATGTTTATTTATTATTTTATTTATTATTATTGTATATTATATATTGAATATTGAATTAAAATTGAATTTTGCATGTTTATATTGAACACATAACAATTCTTAGAATCCTGAAGAAATATTTTCCAATGTTATTATTTACATCAAGTTTTTGTATTAATAGGCCATATTTTGAAATAAATTTCTATTGTTTATATTATTTATATTTTATTTATATAATTTAATTTAATTAACTAAATATATTTTTCAAGTAAAATTTATTAATCTCGCTTGTTATTATTATAATAAACATTTAATATTTAAACTATTTAATATTACTATGTGAAATTAAGATATTTTACGTAATATTTAATTAAATTAAAACAATAGTTCAAGTTTTTTTATAATTATATAATAATTATTAATTAGACTTAGTTTATGAAATTATATAACTTGTACTATTTATTTATTATTCTGTTCTTTATTTTAAGTTAATTATTTAACACTTTTGTAAATATATTATATATTATATTATGTTTATATTATTCTATTTTTATTTAAAATTTTGAATATTGTAATGAATATTAGTAACAATCCTTAATAAAGATTCTAAATAATATAATTTTATTTATTTGTTTTAATAAAAAATGTATTACTCTTATTTAAAGTATTAGTATTTTTGATTTTAAGACAATTTTTTGCTATATTTGGGTATTAAAAAATTAGATACTTAACCGTCTTTCTATGGTAACGTGTACTCTTTTATGCTTATTATCTTACATAAACAATTTAATTGTTAATTTTATATTTCATCATTATAGGAGGTTTAATTCGTCTTTAACAACTTGTATTTACATCAGAATATCGGTTTTAGAAACACTAAATGAATAAAATTGAATTTAATGAAATAATGAATAGTACTCACCTTTAAGAATTTTATCCTCGTCATAGCACAGTTTTGTTGATCCAACTTGTCAGCCTGTCGCTGCATTCGAATGTTTATTTTTTCCGTAAACTTTCAATTGGATCACGTGAAATAATAATGAGTAGTTAAAAACAAAGATATAAACGTGAATACAAGGAATTGAAGAAAATGAGAGAAGACAGTCACTAACGTCAGTTTCATGCAAGTCTCATGTCACTGCACCGGTTTGCTTATTATCTATGCGTTTGAATGTGCCAGAGGTCCAGTACCTCTACGACTCGATCCTCACAGGTGGATGTCCAGATGTTGACTGGTAGGAAGTACATACAAACGAGTAAAATAAGGAGTTGGAATAGCTTAGAGAGGCACTCGCTCGCATTCTCGCTCAGCCGTGGAAGGTAAAAAGCATTTACCAGACACTCAAGAGCTAAAGCAAATACAAGTGAGAGAGTGGCGTATAAGGGAAGGGAGAGACAGGTAAAGAGGTGACAAAAGACATTCCCGTTGGATTCTAAATGTTTTTTTCTATTATCTAAATATTTAATCTTTTTTACTCCTAATATTTAACATATACTTGTTCATAGTTCATAATTTATTACATTTGTTTTATAATCATTTTTCCTATTTTTTTTTGCTTAATTCGTTTATTTTGAAGTGCTTATTTAATAATATCGTACATGAAATATAACAAATTTAATCTTATAGAATTTTATTTATAATCATTTCATTGTTGTGATTTTTATGTTTGAAATAAGTTTAACTGATAATTTTTCAAGATTATTCAAAATTATATTACTAAAATTAGTACATTAAATTAAAAAACACATAGGTATATGGTAATTAATTTAAATTAATTTCTCAACAAAATGCCGAGTATAATTAAAAAATCGTTTTAAATATTATTCAATATATAAATTTTAATAATATTTTATTAAAGCCAATAAGTTTGTACACAATAATTAAAAAAAAAAATATATAAATGTTGTATAAAATATTTGTCAAGATGAAAAATATTGATATTAAAATTTCAATAGTTTTTTTGTATTTGATATAAAAGATTATTTAAAAGCTGATATTTTATAGTTTTTATATCATACTAGTTATTCTATTGATATCTATATTATTATATACAAATATGTAAATAATTTATAAATAATTATAAAATATCAATTAATATATATTAATATAAATTGTTAATAATAAACTTTTGTATAAATTTGTAAAATATTAATATGTAAATAATTTTAAAATTTTCATTCTTATATTATTTAATATTAAATTATTAATTAAAAAATGAATTGAATTATGACAAATATGTAATCCATATGCAAAGCAAAATCAGAATTCATTTATTTTTAATATTAAATTTTTAAGCAATTTATTACATTTATCGACGATACTTTGCAGAATTTCTAAAATATTTAAAAAATTTTTTGTAAAAAAATTAATTTACAGTTTTTAATAATTAAATATTATATTAAAGTATTAAAGTTTGTAATTTTTAAAAATAAATAATAAACTTTATGAATCTGGTATTTAAATAAAAATATTAATCAAAAATACCTTATATCATATTTTTAAATCGTTTAATAAATATATCATCTTAATATACTTTGATTTTACTTATAATTGTGTAAATGTAAATCAACACTTTATCAATGATATTTACTTTTTTCGCACATATAATAAAACTAATTAAATTTAATTATAAAATTAAAAATAAAGCTTTAGATGTGCATTCATTATGTAATATTCTTTATTGCTGAAAACTGTATAAATATATATCGAATATAATTTTCTTAAAATATTAAAAAACTCTAAAAAAAATTGTCCTACATTTAAGCTATATTACAATTTAATATTCAATAAAATGTGCTGTAATTGTTATATTAAATACATATTAAAAATAATTTTTAAGAAAATCATCGAAGAAAATTTCTTTACTTTTTGTTAAGTTGCATTTTGAATTTAACTATTCCACATATTTACAAAATAATTCCTTTATTAGAAGTTTTTGAAAATGAAAATTTTATTTCGTTATTTTTATTCCATATATTATTGTATTCCAAAAATTCATACAAATTCTTTTCCATTATAAAGTAACTTGTATAGAAATATGAATATGTTATAAACAAAACAATACAAATTTATTAATATTGTAAATTTAATAAAAATAAATAGTATATTCTTTTTGGTCCAGTATTAAGCTAATGGAACTTGTTATATTTTTTTATTATTTTCTTTTATAAATTAATGATAATGTATCATTTTGAATAACATTTAATATTTTGAAGCATTTTAGAAAATAAAATTATAATTAAAAGTTACTATTAATGTTATTTATAAATAAAACTTTCAATACTTTTTGTATTGTATATTGCAAGTTATTTATTGTATACATTATTTAATAAAAACGTTTTATAAAAATTATTATCTTAATATTATTTCTTGTATAAAGTAATATTAAATAGTTTCAAAAACATATTTGAACAAAAAATTTATATTAATTTATTGTATTTATTATTGTAAGAAATTCAAATACTGAATAATTTATCAAGAATTTTTATATTTTACCTTTTTGGTAGTTTTCATTATTTAAATCTATTTGGAATAATTAATACTTGAATATATTATGTAGGTTATAATAAAAAACATGTTTGATGTAATTATCTCATGACAAATTTTATTAACGTCTTTTCTTATACACAATTAAAATTTTTCTTGCAATTATTAGTAAAACTAATTTAGCAAACTATAATATTTTACACAAAAATAGTATGAAACCAAAAAGTATATTACAATTGACGTATTAAATGCAAGATGTTAGAAATTTTTATCTTATATATATTACCTATCTTAAAGTTATATCAATAAATTTGTCAAGTACTGCATATTAATTGTTCTTTTTAAACTTTTTGTAAAAATTTAAAAGCATTTGCAAGTACTCTTTAAATAAAGAAAATGGAAAAATATATAATTTGTGATAAATAAAATTGAACAAAATAGAATACTCATATCATTATATATAGAGTTAATTAATATTAATTTAATAAATTTTAGAAAACAATAAATTGATCAAATAAATGCTTTATTGTAATTTTACATAATTTATAAACTTGAATGACAATGAATTACTCAATATTTCTGTTTTCTAAATCAGTCACTAATTATTTTAAGAATAGTTTTGTATTGATATATATATATATATATTCTTTTTCTTACAATGAAGTACACTTATAAAATATTGTAATTGTATTATATATATTGTCTTTAAACATATTATAGTTATTAATTTGCTATATTGTAACAAAAATAATAAAAAATGTTTGGAGCATAAAATCATTTTTCTGTACAATATTAAACGTAAATATATTGAATGACAATTAATTAAAGTCCTCTAAAATTCTTAATAAATTTCATATGAATTTAAATATCTATTAATATTCAAATTTTATAGAGTTAATACTCGTGTCTATTTGCCCGCCTCGATAACTACCACGTTTTTTTTTAGTTTTTTCGTGGCGAAAAGATTTACCTCTTGTGAATTTCAAGTCCATATTTGCTTTTTCTCCCCATGATCCTTTTGCACCTTTCTATAATCAAAATACAACATTATATTTCAAAAATTTTAAATATGCTATTAAATGAAATTTTTATTTTTCATCTAAAGTAAAATATAGATAGTTCATATTATAATTTATTATTATTTTTAAATAATATACAATAAGCCACAAGAAAGGTTAACACTTTTTTTTAATAAGAATATTATGAATAACTTTGTTAAATAAACTTTAAAATCTAATCAATAATAATAATGTATCAATGTTCAGCAAATGTAATTTTATATTTATCATTTTAATCTCATTTTAAATTCATAATATTTAGCATTTTAATCTAATTTTAAATTCAATAAAATATTCAAATATAAAAATAAAGTTAAATAAACATTGCAATAAACATTACAATAATTTGTTTTGAAATTAGAAATTAACAAAATACTAATTTAAACTTTTATATCTTCTATTTAATGGAAGTTAACTATTATAATACTATGTATATCTTTTTCAACTTAATTTTTTTTTTATAATTATTTTTTAAAAATACTGATATTGTACGTAAGTGCAAATTCTAATATTTATTCAAACTATTTTTTAAAATTATTACAAATTGTATTTTTAATTATTCATACTATTAAACTATAACTATATTAAAAAATATTTAAATTTAAGTTTAAGTAAAATCAATAATAATTAAACTCTTAAAATGATGTGGAAAAATTCAATTTATTTAATTATATGTTAAAAGCTATTATATATATCATAAGAATTTTTAAGTTTCTTCAAAATTAAAATTGTTACCGAGATATATATAATGAAATTTTTTAAAAAAATTTTACATAATTTTATCTAATAATAGAAAATAGGATAATTAAATAATTATCTCATAGATTTACATTCTTACCCTAAAATAATATCTATTAATTTATCTGTGTTCAATCATCAAAGGTGATTTTATTATTCTGTGGTTTCGCATCATTGTTCCCAAAGTTTTTTCGATCACTATTATCACCCCACGATTTCCTGAATCCGCCGCCCCTTGTTCTACTTCCGTTATCATTAGCACCCCAAGATCTTCTATTGTCGAAAGCACCTCCCCTGCCTCCTCCTCGATCACCTCTGAAACAGCTCCCACGACTCCCTCTACCACCTCTAAAACCACCTCCGCGGCCACCATTGAAACCACCTCCTCCGCGGTTACCACTGAAACCACCTCCACGACCACCACCACGATTACCGCCAAAACTACCGCTTCCACGACCAGTACCAAAACCACCTCGATTACCCTCGTTATTACGGTAATTATTTCCATTGTGTCTATTAAAGCTTCTATTTTCTTCTTCATCATCCTAGAAAAAAACAGACGAGAAACAATAGGTCAAATGCCAGCTTATGAATGAAAGTTCTTGAAATACGTTAAAAATATAGTTTTCCTTATAATCTTTTAGAGTCTGAAAATGAAATTTTATTGTAAATTTATTTATAATTTTGTATAAGATTAATTTTTATCTTTATCCTTAACAATGGTGAATGCAAGGAAACATTAATAACCTAGTATATATTTTCTAATGGGTATATAAAAATATACACATATACAAATGCATTAGCTTATAAATAAATGTGATCTTTCAATAAAGTTGGCAGATAACCTATGTCTCTCTTTCGCTGTTTCCAAGCATTTACCTTTGCTTCAAATGAATTATTTTCCAGCATAGGGTTTATTTCCACTTCATCATCTCTAACTCGTCTAAAGGGTATATGTCTCTGCTAAGGTAAAAAATGAAAAGTTAACCGAAATTCTGAATAAGTATTTAATATTTTTAATATATAATAAAAATACTAATATAAATAAACTTTATTGAAATTCCAAAACCATAATTATCTAATATTTATAAGTTTTAAATAATTTATATTAATATAAATTTAGATTGAAAATTTATAAGTAAAAATACCTTTTCTCCATTTTGTTGATTATTTGCTTCATGGTATTTTCGTTTACCAGGTTTGAATGGATTTGTATTCAAATTATTTTTTGTTGATGAATTTATATTTTTCATCTCACATTCTTCTTCAGAATCATGATTTGAAGAATTTCTGTTTACCATTTTTGACTGAAATAAAATTCTATAATAAATTATATATATATATTTATATAGATGCACAATGAAATTAATAATTTTAATTTTAAGTGAAATTCATTTTTTGCAATATTTTATGATCAAAATAATATCGAATAAATAGAAGTGATAACTAAAAAAAATTCTTTACTAAAACAATATTAAAAAAAAATCATTTTATAAATAGTCTTATTATAATCAAAATGAAATATAAATGGTTCATGACTTATAATAAAGTAAACAAAAATAATTATGCTTTTTACGTTGTTAAGAGTAGTTTTTGTTGATGCTTTGATTGATTTAATACTTATTACTTTTAGATTATCATTAGAGTCATCACTAGAATCATCACTTGAAGAATTTTGGATCTTTCTTACTTTAGAGGATTTTCCAGATAATGCAATTTTTTTAGGAGGTGGTTCATCATTACTGCTGTCTTCAGTAGATGACGCCCGTTTTTTATTTATTTTAGTTACTGCTTTTGCATTTGTACATTTAGAGTTTGACACTTCATCACTGCTTTCTTTTTCATTACAAGATTGTACGTTATTGGTGCAAGTTATTTTGGATGTAGATTTTATAATAGGTTGTTTCTGTGGTGTATTCTCAGAAGAATCCTCACTATTATCCCCAATATTAGATATTGATGTTTTCCCAAGAGTTTTAGCAATTGACTTTATAGGTGCTTTTGTTAAGGAAGATTTTATTACACATTTGTCAATTACTGATGAATCGTCCTTTGGTGGTACTGTTTTCTTTACTGGAACTTTAATTACATTTTTTAAACTGTTATCACTATCCGAGTCACTGCTATAAGAATCTTTTTTAACAATTGATTTTCCAATAGATTTAATATGAGATGAAGATTTAACATCTTTGTTTTCATTTTCACTAGAAGATTCTTCTGATGATTTTACTTTTTTGACTAGTGTCTTAGCAGGTGCCTTTAATAATGGTTTAACTGCTGTTTTTTTAATCATAGATTTTGCATACGAACTTTCATTTTCACTAGAAGAGTCTTCTGATAATTCTACTTTCTTTGCTGATTTTTCACTAGACGAGTCTTCTGATAAAGATTCTGTTTTTTTGACTGATGTTTTAGAAACAGTTTTTGGTAGAACTTTAACTGGTATTTTTTCAGAAACAGGTATAATAGATGAAGTTTCTTCTTCACTTGAAGTGTTCTCTGATGATTCTGATTTTTTAAATGGAACTTTGGTTATTACTTTTTGAGATATAGGTTTATCAATTACAGTCTCATCTTGACTTGATGTACTCTCTGATGAAGACTCTGTTTTATTGCTCTGTTTTATTAATTTTACTTGAGTTTTAATTGGTACTTTATGAGTAACAGGTTTGGCAACTTCAGTTTCATCTTCATTAGAAGAATTATCTGATGAAGATTGTACTTTATTTGATGATGTTTTAATTGGTTTTATGGAAACTTTAGCTGCAATATTCTGGTTAGATGGTTTAATAACCATTATTTCTTCTTCAGTTGAAGATTCTGATGACGATTCTTCATCTTTACCACTATCTTTTGATTGTTTTGCTAAACTTCTACCATTAATAAGAGTGGGCTGCTTAATCATTTCTTCTTCACTCTCAGAACTTGAATCTGAACTATTGACCTGTTTTATATTTTTTACAGAAATTTTTTTCGATGAAAATTTTTGAAAATACTGAAATACCTCCAAAATCGTAGGACATCCCTTTGTAAGTGTAGGCTGAAAAAATATATAATTTTATAAAAAATTCTTTAAAAATTTATTTAAATTGATAAATAGATCGTAAGGAGCACGTGGAATATCGGAAAATACAAATATATAAATAGTGTCCATCAATAAAAAATAGTTCTTTCTTAATAGTCAATGTTCTATTTAAATTATAATTATGTAATATTTGAAAGATGCACTTTGTTCGAAATTATTCAATTACGTAGGTCGAACGAAATCCACGTGGTCCAGTATATGAATGGCGGGACGCTGTACATCAAACGCTACTGTCTTATAGCATAATTAATTTATACAAAATTAACTTACCGCATTTGTTTTCTTTTGAAAAACTTTTGCAAGTGACAAATCCTTTTTTAATAGATAATCATAAATAAGTGCAGAAATATCTAGTTCTTCTTTATTAGCCATAACGGACGCGTACCTATATGCGCTTAAAAGCTATACAACAGCACGGCGTGAACGTTAAATAGGTGTGAACTTGGATTATGGTAGTCGCAATAAGAAAAGATCGGGGATCCAACTTAAATAGAAAATATATTATGGAATATAACCAATCTAATTTTTTTAACTTTCCTTTCATATTGAGCCTGCGCAGAAAAATTGATTTGTTATTGGATGATATTTTAGACATTACATTTCTAATAGTTCTAATATATCTTATTGATAAGTAGTTAGCTAAATAAGACAAATATATATTTATAATTAGTCAATAATACAGAAACAGAATAATTCGTTTATTCCGTGAAATTCTAGAATTATTTCTTAAATAAAAAAGAATTTTATAATAATAATATTAAAATAAAGTAAAATTGAAAATTACTAAATATTATTAGAAATTTTACTTTTTTAATATCATAGAAATCTCCATTATTTTGTCAATTTTTTCTATTATTTAAATACAAATATTACAATATTTACTTTCAAACAAACGCATTATATGTATTGCAGTAATAATATAAAAATATACGCATTTTTTAAAATTAATTAGTATAGAATTAAAATCCTCGGAGAATAGAAAATTGATAAATGTATTGATAAATACAAAATTTGTTTAGCAATAACAATAATTGATAATTAATATTAAGATTTTATTTTTTATTACAAAGAATTATGTATTATATTTACTATTAAATACTTAAAAAATATTATAAATATTAAATTTTGTAATTTAGAAAATAAATTTTGTATACCACAAATGAAAAATTAATATTTTTAACTATTTGAATCTACCGCGTATGTAATAACCAATTAACATTTAATATTACCATTAAACTAAAAATGTTAAGTAAATTTTCAAAAACAAAGTTGGCAATCTATTTAAATTGAAATAGAAATTAAAATATTGTTATTATATTTTATATAATGTTATTTATTTTGTGTAAATGCTTTAAAACCATATTTTATGTACATAAAAATTTTTAACTTTGTAAATATTGTACAATTAGTGCGTTATGATAAGTAAAATAATAATTGTTCTGTAAAAAATAACATTTGATTTTCATTAAATATATACAGTTATTATTCTTGTTAAACAGATCGATAACAAGGTATATATACGAACAAACCGTGTAATGATGGTTAATGATATTTACCTGGCTATTATTTTTATTACTACAATCGTAACAAATTTATTAAAATTTAAAGTATTTTTAAAATTGTGTATTTTATTGATTAATTATTTAAAATAATAAAAATAAATAAAAATCAAATATCGCGCTGAATAATCGTAAAATAAATTGACAATCCATATAAACCGACCGTCATATTATGATCAAATTTTGCATAGGAATACACTGTTACAGATGGAAAACGAACTGAGAAAATGGAAATAGCCACTGATAACCAGAATACATATCTCAATGATATATGCATATTCATGCATGTACATAACGTGTTACGTTTAGACGCAGCTTTCGCATTAATGCATACGCGTATGCGTACAAGATATATCATATTCGTATGTAGATTGTCATGATAGTAGGTAGTGTGTATCGTAAATAGTACTAAGGGGCGCAGCGCGCTCGTGGAGGAGACGTGTACAAAAATTAGAAAATTTTGAACGAAGGATGACATTTGGACAATCTTAAAAAGTGATGAGACACTTTTATTTACGTGATTTTGCAAGTTGTGTATGCGCATGTAGATGCGCGCAATATTAAGGGAAGTTGGAATATTGCTTTCGAGCGCTTTGAATCCATAATCAAAAGAAAAAGAGAAAAGGATATCCTGTCGCGCGCCCGCGTGCCTTCATATTACGTATAAGGTGTGCAGAGCAAGTGGAAATATATATATTCGCGGAACTTTGTTAAGCTACTTTCTGTGCTTTTACTATATCCTTATCTATCTTTTATCTCCTTTTATCCATCTTTGGCCTAAGTTACGTTTCTAGCAAGTTTTATCATGGACACAAATATATGTGTAAACTTAATGTAGCTTTAAATCAGAGATGGATAAAAAATTTTGATCCAAATAACTAAAATTTTTTAAATATATTTTGTATAAAATAATAGGCGTATATCAGTGCTTGCGCATGTGCACACGTATGTATGCATGCATCACATACAAGTACACAACATATTTTTTTTTTCGTAGCATAGCTAATGTAGTGGATATGTTTCGCCGACTGTCAAAGCGCCAGTCGATAAACTTGTTTCACAATTGTGTATGCTCGAATCTATGCTTGAGCACATTCGTGAGTGCTCTACAGAGTGAGAAAAGACGATCACCTGCGAGGAATATGTAATTAATGTTATTTATATGCATACGCGCGTGCTTTACTCTAGATTTTTATTATTTATTAATTTTTTTTATTCATTTCATAATTTAGGAAGATATTACTTCATCGATAATGTACAATACCAAAATAATTTTAATGATTTAAAAAATAATGTGCAGCGAAGATCCGTGATATTAATTATTCTTTTCTTGTTAAAGTTTTTATTTTCTGAATTTTCGTTACATTTCTTCTTTTAGCTCAAAAAGAAAATCAATACAGACTGTACCAAAACGCAAGAACTTGATCACGCGAGTGCATATGATTCCTTCCGTATTAGTTCATTCTTGTTCTGTATTTTTTTCATCGGATGCTCTATAGAGAGAAAAAGAGAGAAATAAGAATTCGATGAGTTTTGCCCTTTTTGAATGATAAAAATAACTACGGTGTAGCAATATTACAATCTGGATATTGCACGTTTATTATTTTTATTATTTATTTCATTATATAGTATGTATGCACTTAATGAATATGTAACAAACTATAAATATAATATACTTTAGTGTACATTAAAGTTGAAATAAGAGTTGAAGTTTTTTAACTTGAAAGATAATTGTTGCTATCGTTTATTTATATTATATTTATTTATTTTGCATAAACGATTATTAATTACTTAATATAATTTTTTATTTTACTCATTTATTGCGTAATTATTAATTATTAGATGATTATTTATTGATTTATATTAAATAATATTTAATGAAATGAATTTTAAAATAATTTTTAATCTATTTATAATATAGTTATTAAAATAACTAAAAGTTGATATAGCTATTTGTTAATATAATCAAACTTTTCAAATTTAAAAATATTAAAAATATTGTATATTTTTTAAGAAATTAAAAAGTACAACAATTGACTTGTAAAATATTTATAGTTATATTAAAAAATAAAAATAACTAAATATTTTAATTATTTATGAAATTAATTATAAATTTTTTAACAAAGTCTTTTAATTATTGTTATTTTTATAAAATAATTAAAACCAATTATTTAATAATTGTAATATTTTAATATAATATAATAATTAAAGTAATATATAATTATAAATTTATTATAATTTATAAGTACATTTAACATGAATTGTTTATGTGATTAATAATTTAGAATTAAGCTTATTACTATTAATAATTTTTATATATAATTAATATTTAAGAATATTTATTAGTTTAATTATTCTAGATTATTATATATGATTAACCATTAACTTAATAATTAATCTGTTAAATATATAATTTGCTTAAATTCTTTTTAAATTTTAATGCGCTTTCATTCATAAAAAACTTAATATCTTAATTTTTTGTAGGATCCAATGAACTTTGTGAAGGATTTTAATGAAATATTAAAATGAAAGTAATAGACATTAACAAACTGGCACAACTTGTTCTTAAGGACATTGTAATTCTTGAATTTAGAGTGTAATATCAAGATGTTTCAATAAGTCATAAGTCACATGACCTAGTTCTAATCATCAGGAAGTAATAACAGAAGCCCACCAAACAGCTGCCAGAGGCCAATATAGTTGTCAATGTTTTCAATGCAATGGACCGTAATACAACTGACGAGAGACGAAAGGGACACGGAGTTTCCAGTGACCAACATGTTAGCAGTGCAGACTCTGACTATGTATCTGATTCCTATCAGTATCGTCAGGTACCTAATTTGTTATATTTATATTCCAACTAAACATTAAATTATATATTAAATTATTTTCTAGTATATATATTTCTAAATCAAATATTGTTATTATAATAATTACAGTAATTATAATAAATTACAAGAATAGATAATAAATAATTAAGATAAAATTATAATATATTTTATGCTGATTATAATTATTTTAAAACATTTCTTATAGTTTAAGGCAATGTGTTATTTATACGTTAAAAATACAAAAAATGAGTAATTAAAAATACTTTACAATTAATTGTTTTTATATTTCAATAAAACTTTTAAATATGTTTGAAACAAATGGTAATTTAACCTTTTATGGCAAAAACTGTTTTCATCATTCCATAATCAAATTAATTCAAAATCTAATCATTAAGTAGTGGTTATAGGTAAATATTTATCAAAAACAATAAACAAACATGTTCATATAAAATTTTATTTCCCAATTCTCAAAGCAAACCTTCAAATAGAGTATACGTATGAGAAGCAAATTTTTTTATAAACAAATTAATATAATATTTCTGTAAAGTAATTGATTGTTTTTACAATTATTTAAAATATTTCATGCATATTATATTTTAAATTTAAACAAAAATTTAATATAAAATTAAATTTGCTTTAAATTAAAATTTTTGTTTATCTTATATTTTCTTGTTTATTTTAATTCCTATATAATGTATATGTAGATTAATAAATAAATACATCGAATGAACTTCAATATTTTTTTTTATATTTAAAAAATTGAAGAAAAATGATTAAATTATCTTGAATTTTCAGTTATAATAATTAGTTATATATTTTGTAAATCTAAACAAGTGTATATATATATCTTATAACCAGTTAAAATATTGAATTTATTAACAAATTAAATAGAATATAAAAATATCAGATATTTTTTTTAATTAATTTATAATTATATAAGTAACTAATACAATAAGTGCTTAGTCATCTGAATTGAATATAACTTATTTAGTAGAATAAAATTAAGGATTTTTATATAATGTTTTTTAATAATATAATTGAAAAAATAATACACATAAAATAATATAAACTATTTAATAAGTTTAGAAGATTAGATTACAACACAGATTAAACATAAATTTATAAAAATATGTTTCATAGTATCAACATTTAAAGTCAGGTTATCTAAAGTAAATTTGAATTTTTTTATAAAAAAATTGATTCATTTTTAAATTATAATTATGAAAATCGTTTATTTTTTGAAGTATTTAGAATGTAAATCTAAAGTAATTAGTTCGTTTAAAAATTAAAATTATAAATTAAAAATGTATATATAATTCTAGAATAAGATTTCTAGATCTCAAGAAAAATGTGTTTAAAGTTTTATTTGTTGATTATATACTCAAAATGTATACATTAATATCTATTCAGTACTTATTATTAAATTTTAATCTTCTATAGCTATTTTGTTAATATGGCACTTTTCACCAATTTCAATTACATTACTTACTTAACCTCGATAAACAATTAATATGTTTATTGAATTATATCGAGTATCATTTAATGTGTTCTTCAATAAGAAATGCTTTAAAACAAAATTAATTCAATAGGTATGGTCTAAATAGCATATCATTTATCAATCTTGTACTTTCTCGATAAAACATTCTTCTAACAAAATGTATTTTTATTATCTGCTTTCCTTTGTTTTTGAATAGAGATATGGTTTTAAAGTCCAACGAGAATTTTTTAGTTGAGTATATATAAGGATAAAGTTTGACATAATTATTTTGACAAGAATATTATTTTTTAAAAATTTTTTATATATTAAATGCAATATTATGATAAATTGCATTTATTAAAAGGAAATTTTTTATAAATTGATGTTTTAAATTATAAAAAGAAATTCGATTGTGTATTACGACGTACATATATTATTTGTTTTAAATGTCTCGATATAAAACGTTCAATAAATATTTATTAATTTTGTTGAATTTGTAGTTATATTTGAATATTTTGTTGAATTTAAATATTTAAATTTTTTTTAAACAACTAGTCAATGACCTTTTTTATTCGAAATATTTTTCTATTCTAATTAAATTATTCTATTGAAATTATTCTAATTAAAAGTTCATTCTTCATAATAACTTCTAATAAAATTTTAATAAAATAGATAAAAGTCTACATGTTATAAATTTATTGGGGTTATGTGTAACTCGAAATATTATTTTAATTTTAAATATTTAATATACATTCAAGTGTTTTTGCATGTCTTAAGCAATAAATTAACTAAAAATTTATTTTATTATATTAATTCAGTGTAATAATATTTAAAATTTACATAGTATGAAAAAAATTAAATGAATAAAATAAAATCGTTTATATTTAAATTAGAGAAACTATTCAAAATCTTTAAGTAGCAAATTTCACATATATAACAGTATGCTTTTTAAAGAAATGTTGAAAATTCTTTTATTTAATTTTTAATCATTTATAATATTTGTGTTCATTAAAATACAATAAAAATCATATCAATATTCAAAGTCATTTATGTTGTTTGAATATTTATATGTAATAATTTGCAGAAAATATAAAAGTGCTTTATTTATCCCATTATCAATAAAATAAAAAAATTACATCGGAGTTACTTCTATTTCGTGTTTGTAAGTTACTTTAAAAAGAGAGAGGGAAATACATTTTAATAAGTTTTGTTTATCTCGATTTCAGCTTTTTATATATCTTTTTAAAGCAGATATATTATCAGAATAAGCTTAATATTAAAAATTATTTTTAATATTGAAATTTATTCAAAGTAATAAATCGATCAATTTATTCGAAAAAAATCTTTGTATAAAGATATTTGTTAAAAATTTCAATATTATGCTACAAAATTAATAAAACGTTTTAGAAAAATAAAAGAGAACATACGCCACGTGTTAGTAAATAATTGAAATAATCAAATTTTGTTTTAATAATTTATTTAAAATTTTAAGCTTCGATTAAAAAAAAAATAGTACAAATTAGTCAAAGATAAATAACACAATCGATTATTTAACTGATAAACGAATATTCTTTAAAGAATAATTATCATAAGTTTAGTTCTAATTAAAACTTCATTATTTATAATAACCTCTAGTAAAATTTTAATAAAATAGATAAAAGTCTACATGTTATAAATTTATTGGGGTTATGTGTAACTCATTACGTTGTTTTATTTTATTTTCTATAAGACATGTAATATTTGCATTGCATGAACCTCGGGTATGGTGTGATTTATGCACCATACACAATGTATGGTTGCTATTGTTTAAATATTGTTTTTTAATACAGTTAAAATATATAACGTTAAAATGTATTTTTGAACATTTTTTTAAAACATAAAAGTATAAATATTTGCAATTCCTAATCATTAAATTTTATATTTAGAAAATATCTATAAGATATATTTCCATTTTTTTTTTGGAAATGATGGAATTTACAACATTTCAATTATTTTGATTTATTAAAATATAACATTTTTAAGTATTACTTAAAAATTGAAAATTTTCTCCATAAATTTATAACTAAATCCTTGAAGTATATGTATATATTATGATTTTGAATATATTTTCATAATTCTATTGAAATAAATTAATTCGTGATATCACTAGTTTAAATAAAATTGTACAGTGAAATTAGTTACCTCTTGAAAGCAAAGTAATATCAAAGGTTATAAAAATAAAAAAATATTACATTGTATTAAACAGTTTTAGTTTTAATTAGTATCTAAATTCCAATATATTTTATAATTATTTCAATTTAAGATAAAACGTATCATTTAAAATAAAAATATGTTCTTACTTTAAAAAATAAATAAATGAATTAAGAAATTTTAATCGTGGTTATATTTTATTTATAGTTAACATTTGTATGAAATAAATTTTAAATAACTGTAAAAAAATTGTTTTTCATTTTTTATAATATTCACATTTTATTTATGCAATGTGGTAATAAATGTTTATAATGTAATCAAAGTTAAATGAATCATTTCATAATAATTGATTTGATAATGTAGAGCATTTTTAATAACTTATTAGAATACCTTGAGTCAATTGAATTTAAATATTTTCACAAAATTGTCATATTGTCCCATTATTAGTCTTCCATCATATAACTTTAGTATCATTTCTATACTAAGCATTTCTAATTTCATTCTCATAATATAATCTTATGAAAAAATCTTAATAATCTTCGATTATTGCGATACTCGGAAGTCATTCAAGTCTGAAATTAGTCAGAAAAGTTGCACAAGTAAGAAGAATGTAACGCTTTATTTCTATCTTAATTAATTTTATTTATATTGATGTACATAAAGTGATAGATCGCATTTTAGTAATGAGAACATAGCCGTTTCATTTTTTAAGCAACTTTAATAACATTTATTGTAGTTTTTTCATAAATATATACATAAATTATATACACTAGAATATGAATGCACATACATATACATGAAAACGTATAAAGACATGCAATTTTATTCTAATAGTTTGTTCTTGTATGCACAAGCAAAGCGCATTTTCGGTAGTGATTTATGTGATTAAAATAGTACTATGTAACCAAATTGTATTGAATAATGCTTATAGTTTTCTATTTGACCTCAAGAAATATGTACATCCGTACTTGAAATTTTTCTTGAGTCAACAACATTCTTTGATATATTAATTTGTACCATTTATATAAAATTTAATATATTATATAATTTTTAATAGAAACTTTGTTTAAGTAGTGAAAAATTATTAACATAAAGTTCTATAAAATATTAAAATAACTAAAATTATATAATAAAATTAAAATTAAAAATTAATTGTATTTATTATTCAATTAAATTATAGAGATTATAAAATTGTAAAATATGATCTATTTTTTATATAAATTGTTTATATGATTGAAAGGTACGATATTATGTAAATTAAATTCTTCAAATTCTTTGAATTTTAAAATTCATTGATGAAAGGATGAAGTATAAAATAAAGTATTAAATTCTTTTGTAATTTTATATAGAAATATTAAAAAATGTATAATTATAATTTTAGTTTTTCAAAAGTACTAATTATAGATTATTATATATTAATTTCGTCCTGGAAAAGAAATTTTAATAAAAAGTCTTCAAAATGTAAATGATTTTACTCGACAAGTAAATTATGTTTAAAAAAGAGAAACATCTAATATATATAATTATAACCGTAAATAATTATTTCTTACGATAAGAAATTACGTAAATATAAAATACGGAAGTCAAGATGAGCAGCTATAAAGCAGCATAATACATTTGCATTTAAATTTATAGTATTTTTGTCAAAGATTATATTTGTTTTTGAATCAGGCGTTACAAAAGTCTGTATCATAAAGTTCTTATTCTCGTACTGACAAGGTCTGTAACTACAACTTGTGATGAATCAGTTGCGCCTTCATCACAAGAAGCAATATGACGCGCGCACCACTTCCATCGAAAAATGTACCCCAGGTGAGTGAAAGTCATATTTTAGTCAGTGTGGATTTCTTGCACCATAACAACTTCTTAGATCGTATGCTTTTACCTTTTTAAGAAAACTCCAATAGCCGCACGTGGGTGTTCACGCAGATGCGGGAGTATAAGCATAGTATTAAAAATATGTGTTGTTTGCAACGTCACATCATTTTGTTTTATAAATTCCAAATAATCAATTTGTGCAATCAACGAGTTGGGTGATGAGAAACGAAATGATAGGTCCCTTTATAAAAGAAACGATTCTTTTTATTCTTATATTTTTTCTCACATTTAAAATATTGGTATGCTAGTGTAAACATTTTCATCAACTTAAATATACAATTTTATGTTTTTAATTAAATAATTAAAATAATACAAGATCGGTGAGAATTTTTTAAAAATATGCTTACTTTTTTTGTTTAGCAAATATAATATAATAGAAAAACATATTTTTGACAAATTTTTAATTTATTATTTCAACAAGGATACAGTGAAGAAAAATAATAATAACGATAAGTAAGGAAGAAATCAGATTTTTTATGAAGCGTTAAAAACTTTTCTCTCTCTCTCTCTCTTTTTCTCTCATTCTCTTTTTACATATTTATCTATATACATGTTTGGTTTCGTTAGGAGCAAATTAAAATTCTATAAACAAAAATCTGTTTTGACATGGTTCATTATCTGTTTATTAAATTTAAACTTGCTTAACAAAATTTGGAATATTGTGACTTTGTAACCTTTACTATTACTAATGTATAAATTAATAAGTTTAACAAATAATATTTATTAAGCCTCAATAAAATACACGTTAAAAAGTTATATAACAAAAACAATAGCGTTTTGCATTTACATACTATCTTATTTCAAATTCGTTACATGGTTATAAAATTATTTTATTTTATAAAAAATTATTCAACTCTAACTTTATTAAAAAAAAACTTTTTACTATACAATAATTTCGTACTGATGTTTTAAGTAAAACAATTTTTTGTAGTATGCCTTTTAATATTTAATATTTATATAATTTATTTTAATACCGTTTTACCAATATAATTATAATTTATTATAAAAAAATATAGAAATTATATTGTGAATGACTTTGACTATTTTATAATAAATCAAACCTAAATTTATGGAATAAAATATATTGAAATTTTATGCTCAGATGAAACACAAATATTTAAAGCTGTTGGTATTTATTTTAAATATAGAGATTTATTTGAGTTATATTTAATAAATGTATAGTTAATATTTGTGAACTAGATTTCAAAATGTAAATGATCATTTCGAAATTTCTTAAATATGCTAATTAAGCTTTTGATAATTACTATTTTACATTTAAAAATTATTAATGTATATTCATTTATATACATACCATATTATTTAATTTGTTTAAAAAATTTTCATATTAGTCATAAGATATTAGTTTTCTGTATATTTTTTTCACAATCTCTTAAAAGCTATTTCAATTAGAACGAATTAAGTATAGTGTATAACAGGAAAATTAAAATTAAAATAATATTAATGTTTATTATACACTATCTGTTGTATACGAATATGTTTTAGAACGAATGTATTTCATATTCGTGTATTTTTATTTTTATTTAAAAATATATTTTGAATATTATTAATATTATTGTATAGTGCAATTAATTAATTATACTATTAATCGTAAAGTAAAAATTTTTCATGAATTGTTAACAATCATTGACAATATTTACAGATTTGTTTTGATTTTATGAAATTGATTTAAAAATAACACTATTTAAAAACGATATATATTTTTAATTGAAAATAATAAATACGGTAATGATAATAACGTATTATTATGTAAAATTATGTAGTGTATTAAAAAATTGGTGTAAAATATAAAAGAGTTTTCAAGTAAATTTTATAAAGAATATAGTAAATCTGTATTAATACGTATTAATTGAATATTTATTAATAAATTGATTAGTTACCAAATCATTTCTGATTTAATAATTTTCTTTAATTAATCTAAAGTTTTATACTGTAAAATAACATGTACAGAATGCGTTGTTTATTTCGACTAAATATTTGAAAAGGAACTCTGAAAATAAATTTACAATTATATTATATATATTATCTAAAAAAGTTTGTGAAGTATTTGAATTGAATTAATAATGTGTTTGAAATAAAAATGTATTATATATAAATATTTATCTTAATATTATTTGATCTTCTGAACAGAAAATTAAAAACCAAATTTTAGTTGGAGCGTTACTGGGAATCAATTTATTTTGTGAAATCACAAATTTTTACTAATATTAAATAAGGCAAAATGCCATTCGATAAACGTTATCCTAAGAATATTGAGTTGAGAAAATTTTTAAATGCTGACATACGAAGATACAGTATGGAAAATAGTGCCTTCGTGTGAACGTTTTTATAATTATAATGTGAAATCTCTTGGAAGCCTTGCCGACGGCGGCTCATTTTCTTCCAATTTACAACTCTTCCTCCTGCGTATTTTAAGAGAGCGAATGGCGTGTGTATGTTATGGGGGAGGGGGTAGTAGGTCATACGTCTTCTTTGACCACACTAGCAGCAGTTTATGTTCTGCAACATTCGTATCGGCACTCAGATTATTGGACTGAGGATACGGGGCGACAATGTATGCGCAACACTTTTTGTCCCCACGAAGTCGAGATTTCTACCAGTTTATAAAGTGCGTCTGTGCAGTGCTGCTGACTGTTACAAAGTCCAAGTAGATTGAAGTAGTACGTGATTTGTAAAACTGTGGAATTTGTTTCACTGTCCAGTTTCATCAGGACTTTTCCTTTTATATCGATCTTCTTTTTTCTTATATCTTGAGAAATTAAAATTTTTATCTTTAAGAACCAAGTGGCTTTATCAAAATTTATCAATATCGAAATTATAATCCCTAAATGTTTATGTTCATTATTACTTATGGCTTATAAATTATAAATTTAAAATCATCAGAAACAAACCAATATTTGAGTCGAAATATAAAAATAATAAAAAGTAAATCAAACCAATTCAATATTATAGTATCTTATCTAATAATAACCTTGTACAAAGATACAATATACAAATAATACAATCAAATATCTAGGAAGATTTTATAAACCTTATTAAATTAATACTTTGTTGGTAGATTTATAAAAATCACTTAAACAAAACCTATTCAATTTAAAAGGTATATAATAAATACATATCTTTCATAAAGTTGCGTGCTTAAAGCACATCTGAAAAGTGTTTGCATTCTCTGCTTGTTTTTTCTTTTACACACACACACACATACAATATATTTTTTAACTTTTTCAAAGACTTATATGTATTTTTATAACATATTTGGTGGACTATACTCTTAATAAAATATCGATACTTAGCATTATTAAAATTGTTTATTTTATAGCCACTTATAGGATTTTTAACATTAATTGATAACATGTGAATTAACTGTTTTACTATTATTCATCTTATGGTTTAGATAAAAAAAAAATTATAATAAAAAAGTCCACTATTATCTGTATTATTATAAATCGTGCATTATGTACACGTGAAAAGAGCCTTGTAACAACAAAAATGCAGAAAATGGGTGTAGAACGTTAATTCCCTCTATTGCAATAAAAGTAGTGTGAAAATTAAATTAATAAAATAGAGATCAATCATTAATATTATAATTTGTTGTTTGGAGTGAAGTGTTTGGTAATACTATTAAATTTGAATATTCGGCCGTGTGCGTTTAAGGTGTAGGCTTTGAATGACATCACAATTCAAAGTAACGTCAACGTCATGCTAGCATTAACAACAACGCATCAGCCTATTAGGCTTGAGACTGACGACGTCAGAGACATGATGAGAAACATCAAAGTCACTACCATATATGTGAGTTATTTCATGAGATTTGTTCTATAAAAAGAATGCGCAATGAAACAATCGAATTGATCTTTTATTACTTGTTGATCACACAGGTGCGCCTATCTGAGGATTAAGAAAGTCTATTAGTCTAGTACTTTTTATTATATCATTGAAACTATAAATTTGTTCGAAAATTCAAAAGTATTGAAACGTGGTATATTTTTTGTCATTTAAGTTATTTGCATAATGAAATAAAACCAAAACACAATAGACGTTTAACAATATAATTTGTTTTAAAAATATAATGTACAAGATAGAGTTTTAGAAACAAAAACCAATAGATGTAAAAAAAGTAAATAAATGTATGATATATTTTATATAATTGATGAAAAATATCAAATTTCATTGCGGACCGGTAGAGATTGTACATGACAGCTTGAACTTACATTTATTATGAAGATTTCATTTTCTAAATATCGTTTTTTATTGATTTATATTTAAATACAATAAAGTATTTTACTCAAATATTTATGTAGAATAATATTTTATAATAATGGATAATAATAATAATAATGCTTTTAAAGAGTAATAATATATTAACTTTACATCGATGAAAATCTTTTTTGCATTTTACTTATTCAAGACTTTTATAATAAGTAATAATATTAATATCAGTATAATGCAGTTTATTATGTAAACCAATTTTAATATTAAAACTTTGAGATTTATATAATTTTACTTTTAAAGCATTTTTATATAATTCTAATTTCTTTAAATTGTACAACTTATTTAATATATTAATTAATTTTATATTATAATTTCTTGGCCATATTAGAATTTTTTCGAAGTTTTGATGCAAGTATAGAAAACTGCATATTTTTTTGTTGATCAGTAAAATATATATTAGTGATTAACATTTTAATTCTTCTAATTAATAACGTAATAATAATTATTTTAATTAATAACGTAATAATAATTATTTAAGAAATTCTTAAACAAAACTTCAAACTCGATATTTTTATGAAAATAAAATGTTCATGAAATTATAATTTTAAGTCATTTATATATACATTATAAATTATATATTTGAAAGTATATAACTTTCCTTTTAAGTTTTCAAATAATTTAAATAAAGTTTTGTCATTTTCAAAATTTCAACATTTGTTGTATAAACGTCACATTTTCATATTTTTCCTTCATAAAATCAAGTTATTAATTATTAATTCAAAATGATTATTTCCTTGATCTATTGTGACTGACTGTATTGTGACTGACAATTATATCTACTTATATTATTAATTTTAATTAATTACTGTTATTAGAATGCAAATGATAGAAATTGGTATATTATAAAATCAAATATTTAAAATTATTATTATCACTATATAGTTAAAGTTTAATATGTAGGTTGTCTATTCATAGCTTGAAAAACTAATGATAAATAAATTAAATATTGCTAATAATGGTAATAAATATATTAAGTAATGGTAATAAACTTTATTTTCGAATTTAAATTTAGAAAATATGAAAAGTAAATGATTTTGTTCTAGTTTTAAAAACTTTAAATATAAATTACTAGATTTATATTTTCAACAATTAATTCATTCATTTAATTTATAGTTTTATTTGAATTAATCATTAATTACAATTTTTAAACTATTAAGTTTTTGTAAATGAATACACTAAACATTGGCAATAAATTTAATATATATTATAAATCGTATTAAAGATATCACATGAGATAACATTAGTTCCAATATGTATCGCTAGCAACTCTTCTACGCAAATCATAACTAATTATTTATTAATTAAAACAAGCTGTATATAATTTTTAAATGTTAAAAATATTTGTAAATAATTTGATTTTATATGTAATATGCATCTAAAAATGATTGTTGCATGAGATAAAAAAATCTATTCTGACTTTATAAAGTATCTTAACAAAATTATTACCAGTTAATATTTAAGACATAAATATTGTTGTATCTTTTTATTTAGGAATAAGTTTTATAAATTTACAGTTGTTTAATTATAAACAAAAAAGTCGAAACAGAAAAGGTAAAAAAATTTTAATATAATTTTCAATATTTGACCCTTGCCAAACTAAAAAAAGGTTATCATTTAAAAAATAATAAATAATTAGTATTGTTAAACAGAGAAATACAAATATGAACAATGTTTTCAATAAAACTTAAAAGTAAAACAATATAAAAGGAATATAATTAATTTATTAATTGATATTTTTAAAATCATATTTATATATTTTGTGTTAACAATGTTTGTTGGAACTATAATTTAGATTATACTTAAATATAAAAAGTTTTTTAAATTTCCAAATTTTCTAACCATTTTAAAAATTGAAAATTAAAAAAAAAATTCTTAATCGTTACTAAACATGTTTAGATTTCTAATTCTTTCTATACATTTATTAATAATATAAGTAACTAACGAGAATAATGTTTTTATTTATTTCTTATTTTGAATTCAGAAATGTTAAAAATATATTTAATATATTATAAATTTGAATAAGTTTATAATTAACTTTTGATTTTATAATTAACTTTTTGATAATTGATTAAATGAAGTAATATTACATTAATTTTAATATAAAGTATTTAAAATGATATTTAGAGAATTTGCTTCAATTAACATAGCAAAGCAATTGATAAAGTTAAAAGCAGCTAAAACGTATACAAAAGTAATACAATACACGTATTTATTATAGTTTATTATATTAACACTTGTATTATATAGTATATTATTCTAATTAAGTTTGAGTAAAAATTGAGCATTACATCATTTTACATTAAAATTTTAAATTATATATTTTCATTATTTAATAAAATTATATTGATTAATCGTTAAAAAATCTCAAAATTGTGTGTGTATACAGGCTATGGACTATATTGATATTATATTTTTTACATTTTTATAAAATATTCAAATCATAGAAAAAGTATATTTTATATATAAAATTCATGATGTTCGACGCTTATTATTTATCATTGCGTAAAAATTAAATGGAAACTGAGATCATTTAAAGTCCTTAATATTTTTTATCAAGCAGTCAACGTAAAAGAAAATATGAATAACCAACTTTACGTAGGTGTATTATGCGACTGAATAAGATTGTTATTCGAATCCTACGCAATTTTGACAATTTCTTTGGTTACCTACCACATAAGTGTTTACAACATATTACGAATCGAAGTACAAGAGCACCGCCAACGATAATTTTGTGATTAGCGATTCGAATGGTTAATAACAATGTTATATTGATTGTCATTATTTTTTATTTCAAATAAAAATTGCAGTCAATATACAAAATATGAATTATAAAATTTTTTAAAATGTTTTCAATTACATTTTCAATTTCTGTATATGTGCATGCGAGTATACACGTATAATTTTACAAAATACAGATGATGATACAATTATTTTAAATTGCAGTCCCTTAATTTATAAAATGTATGTATTCACAGGTTAAAATTTCTATGTAAATGTATACTATATTTATATAGTTGTGAATAAATTTCTGATTTATCTAAAAAAACGAAAATGTAAAATTATTGCATTTTACAATTTATATATTATTACTCATTTTAACGACTTTAGATAATACTCTAATTACACAATAATATTATCAAAATAATTATATTTTATTTTATTTTAAATATTTTACGTAAAACGCATATCCGTAAATATTGGTTAAAAAAACTATATTTTATTAACTTTTACAAACAACAAATAGCATTTAATAAAGTTTTGTCTTATCAACTAGATATAGTTGAATAAATTATCTCATTTATTATTTCTTATATCCTTTCTAGCAACATTAACTTTACGCTGCATTAAATTAAATGTAAGCTTAAACGGCATCTTCGAAAGTATTTATCAATATGATTTATTACTTTAGTATGAGTATTAAAATTTATTTTTATTTGATTCTGCAGTATGTAGTTACATGCATCTATATGGACATCACTGCCGCTTTTTATCAACTATTCATTTACTAAGAATTATTCCGCGTTACGAAACGTTGCTGGAACATTCATAAAAATTTAAAAAAGAAAGTAAGAACAGCGTTATTATGTATTATACTTTTATTTATACATTTCTTAAGTTTGTTATCTGAATTAAAATTTATATATATTTTGTATATTTATATATTTTTAACAACC
The DNA here is from genome assembly GCA_030522565.1 of Ceratosolen corneri. Lineage (NCBI taxonomy): Eukaryota > Metazoa > Arthropoda > Insecta > Hymenoptera > Agaonidae > Ceratosolen > Ceratosolen corneri. The sequence goes on along the minus strand of JAPYYT010000013.1, from coordinate 48,765 downwards.
ATAGAAATTATTTTATTTTTGACTTTACTAATTATATTTATATAAAAGAGCTCATAATCTTATATTAAGACATTTACTCATTAATATATTTACTCTGTTAAAGTGTGAGCATTTACTTGTAATTTATGGTATTCAAAAGTATCATTTTTTCTTCTTCCTTCTGTCTTCCAAACTATGTCTTAAAATGTATCAACATATTTCAAACTTGTTCGTATTCTTTTAATAAAAATATATCAGTCCTCAAATATATTTTTATTATTTAATTTTTTCAAATTTTATAAAAATGTATACGTATAAATTACATATAATTAAAAAATTTGAAAAATTATAAATTGATTAAAAAATAATTTTAATACAAATGAAAAATATTCATTTAATTATTAAATTCTAATATTCTTTATAATAATATTTACTTTTAAAAATTTAGTATATATCTTGTTTATTTGTTATTCTAATCTATAAAGATATATGTTTGTTTGTTTGTTTATTTTGTGTGTGTAAATTATGAAATTTAAAAAAGCGAATATAAATCTTCATATACGTTATTTGTTATTGTAGAACAAGTTTCTTTTTTATAATTTTTGAAGTTTTCCTTGAGATTGTTGGAAGGCATCAATTTTTCACTTTTGATATTGGAAAACAAGATATTACATAGACGTTTTTATAGACTTGATACAAATTATCATTTTGATTGACGCTAGTACATGCTTTTCTTTAAGGTTAGTTTTATGTTGTCTTATTTATTTTTTATTAAAATTCAGAATTGACTATTTTAGTTAATTAATTTTAACTAGATTTTTTTAAGTTGTTAAATATTATTAAAACTGTTAAATTTTATTAAACCTTATTATTTATTAGCGGTTATACTTTAATATATGAAAAATGAATAAATAAAAGTGAGAAGTTTAAAAAAAGATCGTTTACAAGAGTTGATAAAAAATAGGTATTATATATGGATATAATTTTTCATTTTTGTTAATAAAGATAAATAATTTATTCAGAAATGAAAATTATTTATTATTCCCTTATTGTATTAGTATTTAAAAAATTTCTGATTATAAAGTGGATATTTTTACTAGAATTCGTTATTTATTAATATATAATGAATCAAAAGCTTTTATATGTTTATTTTAAGTTTTGTAAAATAAAATTTTTCTTTTATTATTTAAATTGCAATAATCAAAACATAGTACGATAAAATAAAATATTTCGACAGGGAATACTAAATTTCTTTCATTTTTGTGGAACCAATTTTTTCACTCGAATTTTTATGTATCATGCCACTTTTGGATATAAACATATTTATAAAATTCTTTTCTTAACTCTTGAATATATCTTTGGGAGCGAATAAATAGTTATTTATAAAGCTATACATTACATTTCATTATTAATTTGTTAATAACAATTTAGATATAATTTTATGATTTAATATTATTGTATTTATTGGATTAGTCGTAAGTGTAAATTATTCGCTAATTTTTCTGTATATATTAAATTCAAATATATTTATATCATTCAAAGTATGCTCGTATTTTCAATCAAAGTTTAATCTTATTAATTCTCTACATAATACAAGTATGTAAATTTCTCATTTATTTTATAATATATAATGAATAATATATATTACAGTTATATTATGATTATAATATGTATACAATACAATTAAAAAAATTAATATGAGTATATAATCTTTATTCATCAAAAAATATCCATGCTCGAGAGGAATAATTTTAATAAAAATGGAGATAATATATTCATCATTGGTTTAAAGACTGATATATTTTTGGCATATTTTAAAGTAAAGTTAATTCTAATTTTTTTAAGTTTATTGAACAACTAATTCAAAAATAAATGATTAAATTCATTCGATGTTTCACTATCAATCATAATCTAGCTAGAAGTATTTAGTTACAACTTTTCTATGAACATAAATTCATTCAATATAAAGAAAAATTAACTCACGTATAATTAGTATTTAAAAAATTGTTTGTAACCATTAACTTCATAATTAACTTGGAAAAGCCGTGTTACTGTAGATAATTATAGACTTATTTTAACAATTATTACGCTTTCAATGAAGAGAACGGCAATCAGAAATTACTGCTCCTGCATCATCCACTTCAAATCTGGATATGTTTTTGTATAGAATTTCCTCCTAATTCATGTACTTATTATATTATATATGATAAATTATTCAGCACCACTATTGCATTGATTATTGCTACACAAATAAGAACTTTTCTTGCACAGTCACTAAAAAAGACCTTGAAATTTCTTATAAAATTGGAATATTTTATACTGATTATAAAATTTATGAAACTATGTGAGCTAAAGACGTTTAAAATATTGTTTTTATTAATCATTATTGCAAAACTATATCGAATTTTTATAAAATTATCAAAGATGTATTCTGTTTATAGTAGTTGAAAAATATGCACATGCATTGATCAACACATTCTTTTATTTTGTAGTTCAAGAATAATGTAATAATTAATATTTTTATTAATGCAATTTAACTTAATATTTAATTTTAAAGTAATATCTTATTTATTTTTAAAAATAAAATTAAAACCAAAATTTTTAATATTAAATTCAAGATATCAATTAATTATACGTTTAATTGTAAAAATAAGTATAGAAAGGTAAAATAAAAAATTATATATATTATTAAATATTATTTTATTTTGTAATTTAAATAAAAAATTATTGTACTATAAGCAATTAAATTTGCTTATTGTTAAAAATAAGTTAGTTATACAAAATTACAGAAGATTGGAATTCGTTCAAACTTAAGGTTTAAAAGTTCGAAAGTATAATATTAATAGTTATATATGTAAATACATTGGTTATCAATACAATTCGTTTAGATAATATTTAATAATATTTTTATATTATATTAAAAATTACTATCATTTATTTTTAAATAATTAAATTTTTAATTTTTCAGGGTATAAAATTTCTATTAATATAATATTTAAAACAAAGTTATTTTCATAAATAATATATCTTTTTATTGATGTTTTAGTCCTAGTGTTTCTTGAGATACTTCGTTTAGTAGAATATATTTAAGTTAGTTTTCGAAGGTTACGCAACTTTTTAAAAAATGTTGCAAATAATTAAAACTTTTTAATGCTTTGTTTAAGTTAGTAGAAAATATTTAAACGTATATTTATAATCGTTTTTGATGAATTCAAATAGTTCAAAATTAAATTTTCGTTCGCATTACTGTTACAATACAATACATTTAATGAAAATAGACATAGGTTAGAAGCTATGCTGTCAGATTAACAGCTAAAAAATAACGTCACTATAAATACATATAGAAAAAGAAAAACAGTATAACGTGAAAATATGAATTATTGAAAAAAATCTGACAATTTATCATTTGTATTTGCATATAAAAAATTATAAACTATGAAATATAATTAATTCTGTATTATATATTAACTGTAATCATGAAATAAAACAAGAAAGTGGAATTATATGTTTGCCAAGCTTTACTAACAAGATAGCATTAAATAGTTTTAGCATTAAAAAATATGTGTCAAAATAAAGAATTTTTAAGTATTATTTTATACACAATAAAATGTTATTTGTATTATATACAAAAATAAATGTCATAAAGCTCGATACGGAAACAATACTGATTCAAATAGAAAAAGAGAAAAAAGTAAAGAATGATAAACAAACAATAAAAAGCGTATTCTGTGTGCATTTAACAGTTAACATAACTATCGGTGCGTGCCTGACGATCCACATGCGAAACAGTGCGAATTTAAGTAGCACAAGTCCAGAGTTCAAGCCATGACTGCAGCATCTTATTTTGCGTTCAGTCACCAGTAATCGCGCTTACTCGTAACTGCATTTAGCATAAGTACTGCTCTTTTTTCAGCTCAACGATTATCATACTTCATCGCTATTACTTTTTTTCACCAATCAGCTGCACATTTTATTACCATTTTAATTTTTATTAATTTGCTTATAATTCGTGATATCCAAAATTTTATTTAAATAAAGTTGAATTTTCGTTATTCATTTTATAATTAATAATTTTAAATACTGATTAAATATTATTGATAAAACTATTTATATGTTTGTATTACAAAATTAATCCAATGAATTTATGAATTTTATTTGAAAATAAGAAGGAAGTAACATTAATATATTTAAATAGTTTAAGGTTAAAACAATCGTTAAAATTAAAATAATAGATATAAAATAAAATTTTAATGAAAAATCAAATTTATGTAAAATAAATTCAGTAAATATTATAAAATATATGTAAATGATAAAAAAGTTTTGATTTCATGGTATAAATATTTTCCAAAAAAGAAGTTCTATACAGTGTTGCTGATAACTACAACTCCGATAACTTAAAGAATTATTCGAATAAAATTGTACTGGTCTTTTACAAACGTAGTTTTAAGATGATTAAACTTGAAGTCGACAATTAAGATACAAAGAATTGTAGAAGAGATGGCATTAGAAAAGGAATTATTTTCCAGGATGTGTGAACCCACAGATGGACCAGTATCGAGAAAGAATATATTTAGTACTATATTGTCTTTTATCTTTCTGTATTAATTATATACTCATTTTGTTTTTGTACGATTTCGATAAATTAGTGAATAAAAAATATAATAGAATATAAGTTAATGCTTTCGAATTTCCTGTCAAAATACATAAAAGATTGTAACTACTTTGTTATTATTATTATTTGTAGAAAGTTATGAAAACAATTTTAAGTCTTTGACTTCCGAATGAAATATAATTTATGGAATTAAATGATTAAATATTAAGTATGTTATTGAAAATAATATTTTTAAATTACAATAAAATACTAACATAAACATTTGTTACAACAAAAATCGTATATTTACTAATTATTAATTGGGAATAATTAATAAGTTTATTTTAATATATTCACAGATATTATTAATAAAGAAAATGAAAAATAATGACATAAGAAACTAGAAATGAGCGAGATATGAGTTCGAAAGATGTTTTGCTCATTCATATTAATCCCATTTAGGAATACAACTTATTGAAAAACATAATAAGAGAGCTGGATGAAGATCTTGCATGGTTTTTCAGCGCAGCTGAATATGGGGTATATGTACGCAGGCAATAATTGAATTCGTTTGAGCAATTTAATAACCTATTTCGGCAGAATGGACAGTTCAGTTTTGATATTTTTGTGAAAAATTATGAGGAGCTGTGCATTTCATATAAAGTTTCGATAAATATTGCATGTCGTCTTTTAAGGACTGGACCTTTATTTTAATCATTTAAAAGCGTGATTTTTCCATAATTATTATATGAAACTTATTTAGTATATTTTAAAAATAAATTTTTAATTCTCAAATTATCGATGCATCGAAACTCTGAACTTATCATTTCAATTTTAATAATGTATAATTCGTAGCTTTGTTAATAAGATAGCTATCGTAGTAAGCAATACAGTAGCAATCGCTTCATTTTTTTTATTAAATGAAATTGAAAACTTGAAACTTTGGATCGCTCATGATTATCTTAAGTTATTTCATGTCCGATAAAATCGATTTACTTCTAGAAATGTGCTACGTTGTTTTTTGTGAATTTTTTTTATTTATTTATTTTATTTTATAGCAATGTTTTGGCGTTATTAATATTCACCTTTGAGAGACTTCTAAAATATGTCCTGGAATATTAAAACTATATTAGCTACATAATAAGAGACTGATATAAGAATATTAAAACTATATTAACATATTTTTTAGATGATTTTTTCACTCATAAATAAATAATTGTAGATAATCGAAAATTGCATTGAGTCAACACATCCGTATATGTATATAGTAGATATATTCTATCATTCAGAGTATGATCCACTTTTTAATACTTATAATTAAACTAAATATATATTATAATAATGTTGTGTTAAGAATATAATATAATATTATAGAGCGAAAATAATTTGTTTCCAATTTTAAATAAGATTAAATGATAATGCAGTTGAAGTCCTATATTTAGGCCAATAAGTAAATAATTGAAAGTCATAATTATGATTAATAATTATTTATTTCAAATCAGATACTGATAGTGTGTAAATATCAATATTCAATTATCAAAATACGTTATTGTTTCTTAGTTAGCGTTGTCATTTTATTTCAATCTGCAATATATTTTCATCTTATATGAATACATGTTGAAGGAAATTAGCAAACAAATGTAATTGCTGAAAATATAAATGCTGAGATGCCTTTTTTTAAGGGTATCTTGATTTTATAGAACACATACATATCACCTTCTATTAATTGTTATTTATTACTTATAAATTAATATTTTTACTTATAATTTTCAATAACTAACGAATAATTGTTTAAAGTTTTCTTAAATATCTGTCTCAATTCCCTGGCGCTTATTATTTTCGCTTTCCTCCACCTTTATATTTCGCACTTGTTGAAGTGGAAACAATTTCTGTTCTTTTTCTAAGTTCTTTTACACATACATTTTTGTAGAAAAATACTATGAAGTATCGATACATAGTACCGTTTACATAGTTGCTTTTGCATAACAAAATTCTAAATTGATTTATAAGTATAAAACAATTTTTATATGAAAACAAAAAATTGTCTAAACATATCTAAGGCCATGTAATTTTGAATAACACTTCTATTTATTTTACAGATAATCGTATTTTTATTCTATTTTTACCTAATAATTATAATCTGTTTGTTATTTTTATACATATAACGAATACATTATTATATTTTTAAATATAAACATTTTTATAAACCATGAAATGTATATTATGCCTTACGTTTTATGTTGTTTTATACTGTCAGCATAATGAATAATTGTACATGTTAATAATATAAGATATTTATGTATCAGTTATCTTTACATCTTTTAATAATCTTCAAATTAATATAAATATTTTAATACATGATATATAAATAATTATATTTATTTAATTATAAAATAAATAAAAGTATCATGTTTTATATTTTGTATAATTGAATTTTTTATATAATTAAAATTTATATAATTAAAAAATTTTAAATATATAGAAATTATAATCAGGTTAATTAAATATTCATCATTACATATAAAGTAATTGCACATCTAATTATTAACAAGTGATGTTATTTTTTAATTTTAGAAATAAATATTTAATGCAAAAATTATTATTTAAGTAATTAAATTTATATTAATAAATTTATGTTGATCTATAAAGTACAAGATAATGAACAATAATTTTGTTATTTTACCTAAAAATAATAAGCTATTTAAAGAATATTATTGAGAATAATTATAATAAACAAAATAGTTCATTTTGACTATTTATCTAAAATATAAATATAGAATTTTGTACAAATGTAAAATTATATCTGCTTATTACTGTTAAATTATATATTTTAATATAATGGACTTTTTAAATTAATTATACTAGTTAGTTTAATTTTATTAATGCAAAAAATTTACTTTTGTTTTAGGCCAAACAACGTGCCTCTGTAAAATGGCTCCTATCGAAAGCGTACAACAATCGTGTTCCCGAAAAATTAAGGGAGCCTTACTATCGTGATCACGAGGTAATGAAAATACTATACTTTGAATTTGTTGTATTTTATATAAAACTATTCAAAAATATTGAGTTAAGAAATACAAATTGTATTCTTTGATTTTAAATGTTATCATTTGTTAAAGCAATTGAATAAATAATAGAACTTAAATTTGCTAAGTTTCCTAAAAAGAAATATCTAACCCTGATAGTAGTGCTTTTCTTAGAGTATTAATTAACTTGTTTAAACGGTAACTAATTTATCTAAATAATCTAATAAAATCTAATTTATCTAAATATTGATTAACGTATATTACTATTATTAAACAGAGAATGCAATTTAAGAAATCGCAGTTAATATGCTGTAGAAAAGTTTATATTTATGTTTATAGAAAAGTTTAAAAGTTTATAGATATATTTTAAAGGTTGAGTACTATAAATTAATATTTAACTACAACATGATTATAATAGCTATTTAAATAATTAATTGAAGGAGTTAATTATAACTGAAACAATTTTAAGGAGAAGCTGATAATAATATCTATGAATAATTTTCAAAAATCTTTAGATAGACGTTTAGAAATATTTATAAAACTAGTAGTTTGATTAATCAAATATAATGTTTGTAGTTGCTTATAAACCGGATTTCATGATTAAAGAGTTAATTTTTTTAAATGCATAGAATTACAATGGTCACAGATTATCATTCTTATGCAATGAAACAACAGTATATCAAAACATATAGGTAATGTGTAAAGCAAAGTATATTCATTAAAAGTTTTACTTTAAAATCAAATTATTTCAACAAATCCATTATTTAAAATTACATTAGCTTAATCTCAAGTTTAAAATAGTATAATATGTTCAAATATTTAAAACAGTAAAATATTTCATTCGAAACTTTAATATTAATCTTATTAATAATACTATTAATAATAATAAAAATAAATAAAATTTATCTTTATTTTAAACAGTATTTGCATTATAATTTTTAGCTAAATGATTAAATCTAAAATAAAAAATATTTATGTATAATATATAAACTGCAACAAGGTAAAATAAAAACTTGAAATCCTATCATTTTTATTATTATTTAACTCAGTGTGTGTAATGTAAAATATGTATTGCACAGGATCAAGAACATTTAAAGCCACAAATCGTACATGCACTATCTAATGCAGAATTGTACTGTCTGGCCTTGGCGAACATTTATTCGGATCCTAATTACCACAATCAAAATCATACTGGCATTCTTCAAGCTCTTGCAAGGAAAGGCGTATTCGTTGCCGAGCCAAATACCACACCACTCACCGAAACGATTCTTATTCAAAATTCACCACTTAAGATGGTAATGTATAATTTGGTTTATTTTTTTTGGTACACGTTATTTACTGCTATAAATGATTAATTATTAATTATTTTATTTAATCAGAAAATTTTACTTACAGTACAAGAGTGTACATTACAATTAAAAAAGTGATTTAATTTATGATGATTTATGATAATTTATGTGACTTAATTTATGATTTTTTAATAAAATATATTGCACAGACTCGATACATTCTTTAATTTGGTATCAGATTTCTATTATGTTGTATTAAATAAAAAATATTGATATAATAATAAAATAATATGTATGTAATAATTAGAAAACTCAATATAATAAATTAATATCTCAATTGTCAATCAAAGAATATCAAATCTTATTTATGGTTATTGATAATAAATAACTCTTCAATCATTTTATAAAAACAATTGTATTTAATTGCAACTGTGCTAATTACTTATCAATTGCAATTTTTTTTGTTAAATAAATTATATATATTATTATATATAAAATAAATTATCATTAACTGAAAATGCTTTATTTATCAAAAATTTATTTATTACTTTGTTTATTATAAAGTAAATAAATTTGATCAAAAATGTTTTTTTAGAAAAAAAGTCTTCTATATAAGCATATTTTTTATAAAACTTTGAAAAATTATTTTGATTTTTAATAACGTTTAGAATAGTTTAAATTGTATTTAGATTCTTTAAATCTAAATCTATTTAATAATGATATATTTCATAACCTTTATAATGAAATACACGTTATTTAATCAATTTATGAAATATTAAGCTAATCTTAATCAGTGAAACGTTGATCTACTTTAGAAAACCTACTTTAGATTCCAAAACTACTTTAGATTTAACTTTCCAAAACTACTTTAGATATATAGCATACAGAAGCTGAAAATCTATATTAAAATATCTGTTAGTATAAAATTAAATTGATTAAGATTTATCGATGATTGCAGTCTGCGCATATGGCTGTGATAGAAGGCCTTATGGTCTTGTACGCGAAAGAAGTGGTCACAAGTGAGCGAGTGGTTGCAGCGATTCAGCGCTTTGATCCTCATCCGAATCATGTAGATGCACCTCAAGATCATGAAAGGGGTCTTCTGTTATGGATAAGTCATGCATGTTCCGCCCTCATTGCAAAAATTCAAGCAGAGGAGATTTTCAATGAGAAGGATCCATTGCCCCAACTCCCGGCGGCCAAGGATCTCCAATCACTATGCAATGGTGTGGGATTAGCTGCGGTCATAGCTTATTATTGTCCAAATGAAATCAATTGGATGGATATAAGAGTATCCAAAAGACCCTCTGTTGCCGATGCCCATCATAATTTGGCTCTTGTTCATGCGTTCTGTCTCAGATGTTTGCCTTATCCAATCTTTCACATGCAACTGGAGGATGTTACATATATAAGAGGGTATTAATGCTCGTTTTCATCAGTCTTTTTTTAATTATACACTTTGTAATTAGTTTATTCATATTTTTCATATTATTATTAGTTATTCATAAGAACTTGATAGTTCATCATTGCACTAATTAGAATCTCTCATTATTGTGTTCATGTTTAGAATTTTTATTCATAAACTACTTTATTTTAATTTAAATTGATATTTTTACTAAGAGAGAGATAGAGAGAGAGAATTGCTTTTAGAAGCTTTTATTATAAGCTATTTGCTAAAATTGCACATTGTACTAATTTTTAAGTGTAACTATTTTTGTTTCCATATTTTGTACATTTTAATATTTGGGTAATTTTTTATTCATTAATTCATAATATTTTTCAAATATAATAAATTTCCTAATACAAAATAAATATTATCTTTCAAGCTAAATATTATACTAACTTATATACTAAATATTATACTAAAAAAAATAAACGTTAGATTTTATTGTATTGATATTTTTAGCATTAAAATCTAACCATATACTTATTGAATATACGTATTTGATTAAACTATAATTTAATATAGAACATTTTATTATAGATCTATGAAGCAAAACTTAGTCGTTTTTTTGGCTGAAATGTACAACGTCTTGGAAATCCATCCCGCTAAATGTGTATGCTATCCCGGTGAAGATAAAGCACAGCAATATTTGGATGGTGAGTAAAAAGGCGATACTTGGAAACTCTAAAAATTTTCAATAGATTTAGAATTGATGACCATCGGGTCAAGGACGCCTTATTTTATATTCTACAAAAATTTGTTTTTTGGTATGGAATACAAATGACTGTATTTACAAAGTTGTGAAGGTTACTGATTAGTTGAGCGCTTGATATAATATTTACACTATTCTTATTCTTAGTTTTAATTTATTATTCATTTGTATATAATACTTATTAATTAAATATATATTTATATACGAGTTTAACAGAAGCATTAAATTTAATGTATTTAAAGAATCTCCAAACAATTAAATTCAAAATATATTCATAATTTAATTTATCTATTGAAAATTTATTGAATAAGCGAATATGCAAAAAATTTTAGATAAATATTAAAAATTTAATACAATTGTATACATATTTAAAAAAAATATATATATATAAAAAATGAATAAAAATGCTAATATAAGAATAATATTAAAATTAAATTATGTATAGTTGATCATTTTTAAATCATTATTAATTATTATATTATAAATTCTCATTTTTATATTTATCTATATAATAATCTTTCTTTCGTGTATAATAATATTATTGAAAATTACTATTAATTAATTATAAATTAATTATAAATTATGATTAATCAAACATTCCTAATGATGTATTTTATTGTATAATCATTGATAGTCATAATTTATCAAAATAAAGTTGAAATTTTTATCAATTGTAATCAAACAGGTAACACGTTTCTCATTGATGTTGCTATATATGAGAGAAACATACGCGTAAATACATCCGCATACACATGTTTGTTCCTATTTCTGAGTTACATATTTATATACATATACATGACCAAATATAAATGCTAGTATTGCTAGAATACAGAATTTCAAGATATTTTTATACATAATATTTATACTGAACTCAGTTTTTTTAAGTTCTATTATTATAAATATAAGAATACAATAGATTATAATGAACGAGCATACAATAAAAAATATGAAAAATAAATATGATGAAGAATAATTGAGTAAAGAGTAAGAACATGCGACAGGAAGAAAACAAATGCAATATTTTGTAAGGGGTGTAATGGAATTGATTAAAAATATGTAATATTTCCATATATCTTTTTATGGTGTGTCTACACTCTCACTCTTGATGCTTGACTCTCTGTGAATGATCTTCGCAAACTTCTTCTTGACGAACACATTAAGCAGCGTGCCCGCGCAATAGTTATGGCGTAGTTCATAAGCGGAGTCTACCACAATCTGTAACTCCAATACCTGATTTGAGAAGCAACCTCTCTGTGTCTGCCCCGGGTTTCACAGGTATCCGTACGATTTAAAATCAACAGCAAATTCATCGAACATCACTAAGTGGTCCTGTGTATTTCTCTATCTTCATTAAAAGCTACAAGAGTTATTGGCTATGAAGCATTAAAGCAACTTAAATCTGTTTTTGATTTATTATTATTTTTTGTACGCTTTTTCATTCGTATATACAAGTCTTTCAATAGGCATAACAGGAGGTATTACAGTAATATAAGTAACTTAAAATTAATTGATAGAAATATTAAATTGACGTACTTATTAAGATCACTTATTTTGTTAATTAGCAATAAAATATTAACTATTACAATTTTAGATAAGTAACTTCCGAAAAGGTATTATTCAAATAGAGTTTGCTCTATTTTAATATTTAAAATTTTTAATAAATTTCTGTAAATTTAATGAAAAACTGTAAATGAAAGCATATTTAAAAAATTCGCATATAAAAATGAAAACTTATAAAATTATTATTATTTTTACATGTATTTTAAAAATATAATCATTTACTTAATCTAATGCAATATTATTATTATAAATATTATTTTATTATTTTAAATTAATTATTATCTTATATCATTTTATATGAAATTCTAATTTAATTAAATAATATTTTAAAAAATTGTCGAATATTTAAATATAATCAGAAAATAAACTATCAATTTACTTTTTAGAAAAATTAATTTGCTGGTAATAAATTTGCATAAATCCATTAAGAAAATTTTAAGTTATTTGTGGTTAATTTTTATGAATAAATTTTATAAAATTTAAATTTTGTGAAATCTTTGTGAAACTGATTTCATTTTATGAAATAATAACCAGAGCAAAAGATTACTTATTTTGATTCTGAAAACTGTAACGAATTATTATTATTACATCATGATAATAGCATAAAGTGTGATTATTTAATCATTAAACTATACTAATAAATTCGTGTTTTATTGAAGTATTACACGTAAATCATTTTAATGCATAAAAACAAAGAAAATATTGAATTTTTAAAATGAATGGAATACAGTTAAATCACCATAAAAATCAGATCTGAAAAATATAGAAACAAAAATTCTAAATATGGAAATCGTATTTTAGACATTCTCGTGCTTGCTTTGTCAGTTTACATCGTTTTTAAATGTGCATGGTTCTATATTTTGCATAAACTAGTTTGTCAGTTGTCAATTAGCTTTATAATTATAATTAGTTTTTATTTTTGATACAATTTTATTATTCAGTAATTTTTGTTTTGTGTTGTTCTATTTTTATTCATTTTTCTGAGATGTACAGAAATAAAATATAATATTTAACATACTAGAATGTTAATACATATGAATAATAACAATAGAAACATGGTTTCTTAGATTGTATTTGTATTAATGTTTACGAATCTTAGTTTCATATGTATATGTAATAATTTGAAAATTTTCTAATCCTTTGTAGAATTCATTAAATTGTAAGAATACAATAAAGATTTGAAAATAAATTATTTTTAATAATTAAATATTAATGCTTAAAATATAATGTTAAAAAATATAATTTGTAAATAGACTTTTAATATTTATTTCATCAATAAATTTTAAAAAATTTATATTTTGTTCATTAATTTTTCTTTAATTTATAATAGCTTACATTTATATTATATATTTATATTTATTTTAAAATTTTATAATTAATCATTGAAATCATTTTGTAAATAATCATTACAAGTTTTTAAAAAATCATAATAATTTAATGAAAATATTTATTTAAGATAAGATACAAAATTTTAGTTATTAAATTCTTTTGTATTATTGTATTATGGTATTTTTTGTAATTTAATTCATCTAATTAGAGAATGAGTTTGTAGTTAGCAATTAAAATTATATATATATATTCACCGAATTATCTATTAAAATATTCATTTTTTTTAGCTATGAAGGCAATTGTACAGAATACAGTAAAAAAGTCGCAATCAATGCTACAAACTGCAGAGTCTCATTTAAGTGATGAAAGGTATTTCTATTTATTTATATTCGATATTCATGTATAAATACAATATAGTTGAATTATTTATATCAATTAATTATATAATTGATAAACTTTATCAATAATCTATAAATTTGATTTTTAATGATTGTAGTTACAAGAGTATGTTAGAAAAAAAAAATAAAAATAAAATAATTTAACAGGAAATATATAATAAATGTGATGTGGAAAATAAAGCTTATGTTATTATTTTGAACTGCGTAATTAACTATATACAACGTAAAAAAAGTATACGTAAAAGGAAATTAAACAAAAAATTACTCATACCAATTAACTAATTAAAACTATTTTAACCTACACGTTATTTTAATATTTTTCTATTAAATGTTTGTAATTATTATATTTTCTACGGATATTATAATTTTTTCATAATATAAAAGAAATAAATAAAATAATATAGTATTATAATGAAAAACATGATTTTTTCAGAAAAACGATCAGTGAAGAGTCTTTTGTTGTACACCGTGGCAAAGGAGCTTTGACATTAAATTCGGTTTGTGATGAAAAAATGTTGAAAAGAGCAGAGGCTGCTGGTCGGCCAAGTAACTGGGAAGACCAAAGACGGAGTTCTTATGCCGGTCGAAGATCAAGACGGAACAGTATTACCACTGCTGAAGATTCGCAACTTACTATTGAAAACTTCGGAGGGTCCCAAGTGAGAAAAAATCTTGTTCAACAGACCTTATTAAAAAAAATTGAAATTATTAGAGTAAGACTAGGAATTATTTACTTATTATTTTAGAGCTTTTGCTTTATTAATATTGTTTTTTTCACTTTTTGTATTATCTAAATAAACGATAATATGCTTTGTAATATTCAAGATTTGTTGCCTTACTCATTGAAAAGTATCAGAACTAATATTTGCATCATAATATTTGAAAATACCAAATTTAAGAAATATAATTTTTTATTGGGAGATATTAAAATATTTGAAAGAATAACAGAAGGTATTAATAAAAATATTTTATTAAAATGAAATATATTTTCAAGTTATCCAATGTATTACAATTTCAATATACTTAAAGGTAATAATTAATACAATATTCACTTTAAATAACTTAAAATTTTGTAAAAATAAAAGTCATTAAAACTTAAAATACATATAATATAAACATCTTTTTTATATTTCTTTATAAATTGAGTATACTTTGATTAGTAAATCACCCTTCGTTACTTTCTTTTTTTATTTGTAATTAAAAATTTGATCGAACTTTGCGATTAGAAAATTTTACACATTGTACTTCAAATAGTTTAATTTTAATAATTAATTATTTGTATGCACTATATAAGGAATATAAAAATTATATAGAACATGAAAATACTATTTTATATCCAACATTACATTTTTCAACATACTGAACAAATTATAATCTTGTTAGTATTCAAAATTATTTCTTTTCTATGTTATAATATTCAAAATATCGGCAGTCAATAAGAAAATATGTAATTTCAAAAAATCATTTTAAATTTGAAAAATTTATGTGAACAAAATATATAATAGTATTTTTAAAGGAATGCACTTCCATTATTAATCATCTGCGATGTGTTATTTATAAATATGTTTCAAGTAAAATATTTAATAAAATATCAATTAAATAATAGTGTTTATTGTCTAAGAATCAAAAATAAAAATAATAATATATTAATTTAATCTAAAATCTTTACAGTATAATTTAGAAAAAATTATTCAGTTAAATTTTATATAAAGAAACAGTAAATTTTTATTTCTTATTTTATAATAGTTAAAATTATTTGAATGGCAGTATTTATTTATATTTAACTAAGTTTAACTAATTTTTTTTATTAATTAAGTTAACTAATTTTACTAAGTAATAATTAATTTATCAAATAATTACATAAATGTTCAAAACAATAAAAACAAAATATATACATCTTTTTTCTCAATAATTTAATAAAATTATATTATCAAACATCACTTGTAAATTTTCTTAACGAACGCGTAGCCGCTCAATAATAGTTATCATATACGGGGTGTGGATCTTTTTTGTATAATTCTAGGATAATCTACACAACATCGGACGCAATCCTGATAAAGTAGTGGGCAAACACGTATCAAGACATCCGCGACTTGTTGCAGAACTCGTACAACCTGCGCGATCCAGCATTCAAGATGCCTATAGCAGCGGTGTTCATCTCATCCTTGCTGACAATGGTCACATGAGCGAAAATATCCTTTCATCTCCCTCACGACTTAGGCGGCAGAAATCCAATCCAAATTTGAGCCATCATGTATCTCTTAAGAATATTTTACATTCCTCCGAGAACGACAACATAGAAGATGACGCTACGATATCATCCGGGAATATCACTACTAAGATGGCAAGTTTTGCAAATCTTAGTAAAAGCTCGGAAAAAGGTATCAATCTTACGTACACGGATCAAGAGAAAGAGGAGCAATATTCGAAGCATAACATAACATCTAGTAGTAATAGAAAACATGGTCAGATTAATGGGAATGGATTTATGGAAAAAAAAACAATATTTGCGACACTGCCGAATATGACTACCTGGCAGCAGCAGAGTAATCAGCAGAATCAGCAAATTGAGCGACATTCAGGAGGTTTATTTAATTTTTCATATCTATTGTTATTTATTGTTAGATAAAACATTATATATATTTACAATATATTTACTGAATATAAGAGTAATTTAGAATTTGTGGTAGAGTAATATACATTATGTTTATTTTTCCTATTTTATTATTAATATTCAAGAAAAACAGTACGTCAATGGAAATATAGACAGAAATATTACATGTTATTTTAGTTTGTTTAAATTATTTACTTAATGGATATATATTCATTTTATATTCATAATATATAATAGATTCTATATAAATAACAATTAAATTAATTCAGTATTTTTATTAGATGATAACAATGGTAGTGTAGTTATGGCATCGCAATTAAATAATATTCGATTAAAATTGGAAGAAAGAAAACGACATATTGAAAACGAAAAAAGAAGAATAGAAATCGTTATGTCGAAAAGACGTCAAAAAGTAGGAAAAGCTGCATTTTTACAAGCTGTTACGAAGGTTAGTTATATTTTGCAAGAGCAAAACTATTTTTTATCAGGGTATAAATAAACTAATAATATAAATAAACTATTAATCAATAAACTTATATATATTTTTTATTTTATTTTTGATAAATATTTTCATGATAATCTTGTTCTTGTTGGTGTTACTACTTTTGTTGTAATCATTTGCTTAGTTCATAAGCACTTTGGTTTTATTTTAAAAGTTGATTTATTAATGTAAAAATTTTTTATTGGTAAATATTTAATGACAGATTATACGAAGCATATTCTATTTATGAGTAGATATGCTATTAATTTTTTATTTATTTAGACTCTTTAAATGTGCATGTATCTTAAATTGACATGATTTCATAACAATCATCTATTTATGTACATAAAAATTAATTTTTCATTTAATTAACTTTACTGCATCTAATCTTTATTTAGTTTTAATATATACTGTAATTCTTATAATTAAATGTAATTTTAATAAAAATTGTAAAATAAAATCATAATTTGTTATTATTTTATTATTTATATATTAATTTATTTATAATTGATTCAAATTATAAATAGTAAAAATTGAAAAAGAGTAAAATATTTTTTCAGTGTCAGCAAAAATTAATTTCAATTTAATTGAATTTATTATATCTTTCTTTTTTTTTTGTTATCTAAAAATTTACAAATATTTGAATCAAAATATAAAGTAGAACAATGCTCAGATGTATGAGAATTGTATTTTGTAAATATTTAAACTTGTGCTATCGGTTCTTATAATTAATTTTTGAAATTTATTCATAAATTTTGTTAGTTTTGCTGATTTGATTTTTAAATTGCAATCAAGATTAAATAAAAATGAAAATAAAGTCATCTATATGAAAATATCTATGGGTGTGGTGGATTAGTGGTGGTGGATTGCGAATATTTAACATAGCACGCCTGTGGTTGGGATTATTACAGGGTAAAGTTAAGTCTCCCTCTTCATCGACATCTGGTGGAGATAGTCCTGTGGAGTTGATCACTCCTACCCCAATAAGTTCAGAACAGGCTGGGGAAGTGAGCATTGTCGACGAGTGCTCTTCCTCATCCATTGTAGACACCCATCAATTGTCTCAGGAAAAACCGCAACGACCTTTCTCTCTAAAGGTATGAATATAAAATGGAGATAAATTTAATGCCATGTATTTACAGGGCATGACTTTAATTTTTATATAAAGTTTAATATATAAATATGCTTAGATAATTATAACAAACTAGAATATCAATTTAAATTGTTTCATAGAAATCATTATTTTGTAAGAACTTACATATTTCTATAGTAGACTTAATATAAAATCTAATATTTCATTGATATCGATAAATTATTTTTATTATTACTTTTATGAAATATACATTAACTTGAAGATATATGTTACATACCTGTGTGTAAATGATAATTATATTTGATGTGGAAATTCATTTTCATCGCTTCTTCTATAATAAACTCTACATATATTTACTATTTTTCATAGAATAGTAAATTTAACAATGTTATTTCATAATATATGTTATTTTATTTATTTTATAATAAATAATTCAGTTTAGTATTATTTTCATTATTTAAATTTTATAAATTATACAATATTATGTATTTTAGATATTATTGTAAATATTAATCGTAAAAGTTATATTGTAAATTAATTTTGTAAATTAAAAATAATAAAATTATTTTTTTTTTTAAAAAGAATTTTTTGAATTATGTTATTAAATATTAAATATATTTTTTATAAAGAAATTGAATTCTGTATACATTTATTTATATATTTATTACAATTTATTGAATGACTCGGTTTATAATTAGTTTTTAATAGAAATTTTAACAAAATTATTAAATTTATTAAAATAATATATTTACAATAACTATCATTATTGAATATTAGTTTAAGTATATTGAATATGGATTTGAAATGTATATATTTTAATAATTATTTATTCGCTTTAATTATATACTGCAGCATGTTTTATTCATAAATATTTTGCACTTGTGAATTAAAACTAATTGATTGATAATTATTGTTTATTTTGGTGATGGTAATAATTATTTAAAATAAACTTAAACCTCGTAATTCGGTATATATATATATATATCTATACGTATTATAATTTCTGTTATTGAATATTTTATATAATTTTATATAATTTGCAATATCAATAAAACAGACATCCTTGGCATCTCACATAATTGCATAAAATATTATTCTATTGATCAAACAAAAATCAGACAAAAAAGCAGAAGAAAAATGTTTTGTCGAATACTTACGTGTATTGGAACTTAATTATGTTAATTACATTCTCATATTTTAATGTTTAAGTACAATTCTTTTACATAAACTTTCTGTTAATCAATAGGTGATATTAGTTTCTGTTTTATTAAACTCTTATTCTAGTGTATTATAAAATTGTTAAATATGAATATAATTAAATTAGTTCTTGAATATTCGTTTTCAAATTTGTAAGAAATATATTAATAATTTTGTACTTTCATTAATAATTTATTAAAAATTTATATTTTATAACATATTTTATACATATACTTAAATAAATTATTATTGTATTTCAATATAATACTATAATGTATTATACTATAAAGAGTTATAAATTTTTGTATAACTAAATAATTGTTTAATGGGCTTTTTCATTTTTATTTTTTATTAATAATTATATAAACTGTGAATATGATTCAACATAAACTATTGAAAAGCTTCTAAATATTTATTTTAAAAAGTAATCGTCAAATAAAAATGAATATTTCAATTATACAAAATCGTATAGGAAATCAGCGAAGATGTACGAGATGTGGAACACAAATGGTTGGATCAGGATAGTGCACCATTTGTTGAAACACGACGAACGCCAGATATTGAAAATATGGATTACGATCAATATCATCAATCAATATCACAGTAAGTAGTATTGTTAATTTTAAATTATATATGTAGATAATTTTATTACATAGTGCTTGTTATCTAATATAATGTATTTTTCCTTATTTTGTAAATATTTATATGATTTTTTCATATATTTTCCAGAATGAATAATAGCTTGAGTGAAATTCAGCAAGATATTCAACGTTTAGCAAATCAACAAAATCAAATACAACAGCAACATTTAATGACACAACATCAACAACAAATGCAACAACAATTACAACAACTACATAGCCTTAGTCATCAGCATTTACATGTAAGTTCTGAAAAAAATAAAATGTACAATACACATATTTATATAATTTTATTTATAATTTAATTATGCCAATGTGTTTGTTCTGATCATTATTAATTTAATAAAATTTAATATTAATTTGAAACTACTTTTGTTGTATTTTATATTTATATAATTAAAGACGTATGGTATGTCACTACAAAATCAAACAATTTCGAGAGTACATGAATCTCAACAAACACAGTTTTATCTTCATGATCAACCACAAGTGCCAAGACGTACATGGGGTCAACCACAGCCAATACAATTAGCAAATGAAATATCTACTGTTGGATATAACCAGTCGATGGATACTCATTATGTTCCTTCTTCAGGTAAAGAGTGGTTATAATTCTGAATAAATCATTTTTATAATTTGAGTCATTAGATAAAGCATTTATCTTGTGATAGAGTTTTCAAAACAATTATTAATGCATGTTTAAATATTATACTTTTTATATAATTAATATAAAATACTGTATTCTTATATTTATATTTTCTATATAATTTTTATAATTTGGATAACTAACAGTTTTTATTTTTTGTTACAAAATTAGTAGAATTTATTAAATGTAATAAATATTATAATTATAATATGATCATAAAATCTCCAGTTCTTGGAAAAATTGTTAAACTTTTCATTATTTACTTCAATTCTAACAGTGTTAAATGACACACATATAACAATTATGAAAGTATAATATGATCATAAACAAAATTACTTTCTAAGTTTCAGTTTTATAACACTTGATTATTTATAGTTTATCAGCAAGATCCTTGTTTGTATCAAGAAACTCGTTCATGGGGGATGCCAATCTCTCAACAGAAAGGATTTATTTTGCATGACACGTCAAAAGAGCAGAGATATCCTAATGGTGAAGAATACAGCCTCTCTAGCAATCAGCATCATATGTCTTCATATCCAGTTGCACAATCACTGTTTAATCAAACTCCATCTACTTCAGCTAGTCCCCAGCATCACAATTCCGTATGTTTTTATTACAAAAACCAATATTAAATTTAATTTAACTATTATTTTATAATAATAGAAAAATATTAATTAAATATAGATTAATATTGTTAAAAAGAGATAGATTAATATAATGCTGTAAAACTGTATCTATTGAATATATGTTGAAATATAATATTGTCTTTATATTGATTTGTGTAAATTCCGCACTAACACAATACTGCGAGGTTTGGAAGAATGGTTAATTATAAATATAAATCAGTGTTGATTCTAGTTAATTTTCAGGATAGTATGTTCCATACTGTATTTATATATCAATTGTAGTTAATGTTTAGGTCAGTATGTTCTATACTGTAGTTTATATCACTAATTTCGTCGGAGCCCTACCGAAGGGGTAATGTGAGAAGATTCAATGTAGGTAATGTGAGAAGAGGTAGTGTAGGTAATGTGAGAAGACGTAATGTAGGTAATGTAAGAAGAGGTAATGTAGGTAATGTGAGTAAAGATAATGAGCTGTTCTGCGGCGCTCAATACTTGACTCAATACTTGAATGCCGACTCGGTCTCACTAAGGTATGATATATATGACAACGTTATGGAATTAACCCGAGAAGAAAGCTTTTCCAAGGTGGTGTCAAGGAGAGGCCGACAGTAGAGGTTCAGATATAGCAGGGTAGAATAAAGCAAAGGCGAAGACGGCGTGTATAATGCTGTAAAACGGTTTTTATTTTAACGTATTGAAATATAATGCTGTATCTAGACGATATGTAAAAATATAATGCTATTGTAATTTTGTATTAAAACTCTTGAACTATCTTAAGATTCAGTCGTGAATTAAATACCGCGATAGCTTGAAGTGAATTTAGAAAATTTGTTGAGTTCTGTGAGTAATTGAATGTTACTTAATTACGAACGGGCGCAATATTCAGGCGTAAATTGAATATCACAAAGCGTGTACTTGTGTTAGTTTTAGATCAACAGGGTTTACCTGTGAGTTGGCGTCTGCGGTGATATGAGTTTTGAATCAGGTACAGGTTTCTGCCACGGTCAATTGATGAATTGCGTATAAATAGCGGCTTTCTTGATTGTACTGCTCGTGCTTGCTCGCGCATCCCTGCGTGCAGGACGATTGAACATTGGCGGCTGCCTTTTATGTTTCATTCGCGTCTGGCGAGTAGCACAATCCAGAGCACTTGTTTCCCTCTCAGTATGCGACTTTGAACCTTGTTATTTTATTACTTACACTGATCGTTAAGAAACTATTCACTATACATAACTTTGTACGGAGAGATTGCAAATCGATAGATTTCTAACAAGATTCTGAATAATCATGCAGTTCTGATGCAGCGCGCCGACGTGTGATATTTAGAGTCTTCACTTCGCTTCTCGCGAAGGGGGATTTTTCTTGTTCATCTGTGAGAGTGGGGAGTTTCGGTGATTCGTTGACAGCTGCCATTGGTGCCATTTGACCGGTACTGTTGACGCCCTTTTAGGCGGTGGAGGCGTCAAAGCGGCAGCCGGCCGCTCGTTGGACCGCCGGGTCAGCGCGTAAAATCTTATACCGACGATTCGGCTTGTGACATCGCTTGATGTTTACACTATTCAGAATATGCTTCGATTTGGTGTGAAAACAAATCGTACGAAGTTTGGCAACTACGCATGGGTTTTTAGAAGGTATTGTCCGTTAATTTTACGACACGCGCCTTGAAATGCACATGATAGTATTATTGACCACGATCGATCTTTCGAGTGTAATGATGGGAAAACTCGACCGTTTCAACTGGCAAAGAAAAAATATACGTGAAATATTATCGATATATTCGTCGGTTCTTCGGGGACATCTAGTAATTATAAACATAAGAAATATTCAAAGCAATTTTCAAGCAAAACGGTATTATTTAGTGCCTTCGAGACTCTATTGAGTTTTTCACAAATAAATACCGGTAGTTGGTAGCTTTTGCTGCCTGTTACTTCCCACCTTGATCCTCGTAGGGTTTTTGCTGGACGGCAGAACCTAGTAGTCCAAGTAGCCGTGATAGAGTGGGAGAAGAAAGGGTCAGCAGGGAAGCAGATTATAATTGTACCGATTGATTGTCAGCATTGAGTTGAAGCTTCTTTTTATATTTTACAGAGCTGCTGTTGTTTTGAGAATCTCTTTTTTAAGACCATCCTTGAAAAGCTGAGAGAATTCTGCCGCAGTGCATGAGCTGTTTAGTTTTAATGTCTTCCACCCGCTCCTTGAATAGGGGTGGTCATCTTAGATTTCTTTGAGAATGGGAAGTTTTGTTGATTATACGTAAACTAATTATCTGTTGTCATTGGAGTTTTATTCAGATAATGTCAACGCCCTTTTAAAAGGGTCGGGACGTCAGGCCACGGCCCGTGCAGTTGCAGCGACGTCTTGAAGCATGGCTGGGTTTTTCATGAATTCTAATTTGTGTTGGCTCGTTAAGAAAATGTCAAGAAGTTTCGAACAAATGTTCAGAATTTAACCCGGGTGTGAATTCTCTCTCCAAGTTGCGGATGGAGAGAGACGGATAGTGGAAAGAGGATTATAGAAATAGGTTTCAAAGAAACAAATCTTCGGAGTTATTTCTGTGTATATGTAGTTTATTGAATAAATATTGAAGCAAATTATATATACAAGGTGAAATGAATTTAGAGGTAATTAAATTATTATAGTAATTAGAAAAGGTATTGAGTAATTTTATAAATATGGCAGAAAATAAAGGTATGAGGTAGGGAATTGTAAATTGACACTTGTTTAAGGGTCTTAAGGGAAATGAGGGAAGGAGTTACCTCTGACTGCAATTATTAATATGCTGTTTGTGATGTAGATATTACAGAAGGTAGTCGCGACAGTATGACTTCTAAGGCGAATGCACCAAATTATATGTACATGCCCTTGAGGAGAAATAAGGGGGGGGGTAGAGATAGGTGGGATAATTATTAAATTAATGAAACCTATAGTGGTGTTATGGAATTGCATGTGGGGGGGGGGTTGAATACGTGGAAATAATAAATAGTTAAGATTGATATATTTACACGATTCTTGAGATGTTTGGGCAATGGAACTGAAGCTTCCGTAATGAGAGCCGTACTTGATTAGGCGTATACTTAATGTAACAGTGACTATTGTTACTTCTGCGATGAAGGGCTCAAGGGGGGTGGTCTCACGACGGTCTATAGTAATGCTTATAGTTTTATTCAAAACTTTTGTATGCTGCAAATAAGTATGACGATTCAAATTACCTTCAGGAGTGAATTGGCGTTGTATTATTTGAATGTTTTTGAGTCCGTCAGACGTCCTTGCGGCACTGCTCTACCCCCTTTCTATATCTTTTCCGACTTGAAACGCAGAATGTTTTCAAGTTGGTGAGAAAATAATTTTCTTTGTCTTTCCACTGATCCGGTTTGAAGGACTTGCCAAGAAGGTCTTGTCAGTTTTTACTAGGATCG
The DNA here is from genome assembly GCA_030522565.1 of Ceratosolen corneri. Taxonomy (NCBI): domain Eukaryota; kingdom Metazoa; phylum Arthropoda; class Insecta; order Hymenoptera; family Agaonidae; genus Ceratosolen; species Ceratosolen corneri. The sequence continues at coordinate 23,723 of JAPYYT010000013.1, read as the reverse complement.
TATTGCAAGACACGTGATGGTCATATTGACCATTGCCGAAACTTTCTAGGTACAGTCCGAGTAAACATACTTTCCGATTATATTCGTAGGTTTTTGGAACAAATAAATATTTTGAATATTTGAGAAGAATTTACAAACAAAGAGGTAGTACCGTCGGTCGAGAAACCAACGGAATCTCAAACAATATACAATAAATATATATATATATATATATATTGATACAAAATTTAAATTGCATATCTATTATTGACTTTGATAATTTTTAGTATTTAAATTAAAAAAATTTTTTTAACTTACAATATTATAACTTTTATTTTAAATTAAAGGTTCATCGAATAAGTCAGTTAATGAGTGATGGATCAGATGCTAAAAGGCAAAATGTGCATCATATGCCTATGCCATTAACATGTGAAAGTATATTGGAGAAGAGATTGAGCTCCATGCCTATGGAAGAATTAGGATCTCAAAATATATCTTATTTAGGTAATTATCAACGGTATTTTAATATTTATAAAAATTATATTCTATTCAAATTTTTTTATTGTGTGTAAAATAAAATTGTACATTTTAGTTAACGAAGAAGATTTCAGTCAGGGAATTCGTAATTTAAATATCACATCTGGTAGTCGAACATATAGGATACCTTCACCAACAAGACCGTCAATATCGAGGAATTCATTTCAACCTCACGTGTCATTGCAAGAAACAACTTCATCGCCATCAAGTAATACAGCAGAAGTTGTGCCATTGGATGTAAACGATGTAGGAGAAAAGGGATTTTATATTTCATTTGATGATGCACCCAAAAAACCTAAACCATCACTAAGAACGAAAAAAGCCTCTCCCAAAAAGGTAAACTTGTAATTTTATTAACTTATTTTGTTTATAGAATGATGAAAATAATTTATATTTACATAATTACACTTGTATAGCTATTGATTTTACATTTCTAATATGGAGTATTTTATTTTTTAATTATTTAGAATTATTTTTTAAAATAATGTTTTAATTTAATTTAATTAATAATTACTTTAACTAAATGCAAATGAATAACTAGAATTATTTTTAAATAAGATTTTTATTTTTTATTTTTTGTTTAATATATGTGATTGAACGCGTGCATACAATGAAAATATTTTTAATTAATAACTTGCATGGTTCTACTCCCAAAATTATATAATTCATCAATATAGAATATTTTGTAAATTTTGTATTATATATGCTCTTTAAATATTTTATAATATTAAATCTACATATATATTAAAAATAAAATTATAAATTTATTATAGGAGAAGAGCATATCTGCATATTTAGATGAAGATAATTTTTCGTCACAATACGAAACATCATCCTCTAGCACAATCATCGATCGACAACGTCAAATTAGAGTGCAAAGGGAAAAACAAAAAGAGACTGAAGAACGAGAACAGTTACACGAATTAAAGAATAGAGAGTTACAACGAGAAATTACTAGGGAACAACAAAGAGAAAGGCAAAAGAATGCGGGACTCGATGCTCGTCAAGCAACCAGTGTTGGTTTAGTTATAGGAAATCAACTATCACATCCAGATCCAGTGAGTTATAAGTTAAAAGTTGTGTAATTTATCATATTTTGTTGCCTTGCATATTGTTAAAATACTGCATTAATTTTTAATGTAAATAATAATGTTGTTTTATTTTTTAGAATTCCATTGATGAAATGGAACGAAAGAAGGAGAAAATAATGCTTTTATCTTTACAACGAAGACAACAGCAAGAGGAATTGAAAGAGCAAAAGGAAGCGGAAGCACAAGTTCGTCGAGAGGAAGAAAAAATAAAGGAGGAAGAAAGAGCAAGAAAAAAAGAAGAAGAAAAACAACGAAGAGCAGCTATTTTAGAGCAGTATAAATTAAAAAAAGCTATAGAAGAAGCAGAGAGAGAAGTATGCTTTATTTTAAAATTGAACACAAATAATATTCATAATTGACATTGTTATTACTCTTAAGGGCTAATTTACGAATTTTATAAAAAATCAAGATTAAAATAATTTAAGTCTGTATTTTTTTAATGAGTTAGAATTATACATAATTATTGTATTATACATTAGACAATCAACAAAGTATATAGAAATATTATGATGTTTATTATAGTTTTAAATATTTATATAGTCATCTAAGTTGCATAAATATATAATTATAGTCATTATTTTAATAAAAGAACATACGAATTATTTTTAATGATACAAAATCTGTATTTATAATATTAGATCTAATTTTTCAATGATATAAAATACAACTTTATATTTGCTAACGATTAAAAACTAATTCTTAACTATTTTTAAAAATACTATATATAAATTTGTTTGTAAATTGTTTATTATACGATATAAATGAAAAATATTTTATTTATACAGGGTAAAGTTATTGATAAAGAATTATTGAATGCTTTGAAGCCAACTAAATTACGAAATAAAGCTACCCCTTGTCGACCGCGACCTAAAACAATTCATGTAGATGTTGGCGCGGAACTAGATTCTGGGGCTCTGACGCCTAGTAGAGGGAAAAAGGGTTCATCATCTAATCTCAGTACAGGTAAATTGTATAAACATATATTAAAAAGAGTCAATAATATTCCTCGTAAATATTTTACAAAATTTTAATAAAAAATTATGTATGATATTAGTTAAATATTTTCGAGAAATAACTTTCAATTTTTGTAATTAATTATATTTTCTTTAATTATCAATGTAAATAAAATTATTATAGTTAATGTTGCTAATGATCGTTGCATGGCACAAAGTTTTTAAATAGCCTAAATTTTTTTAATTATATCACATTGCATTTTCAATAAATTTTCTTAATATTTGTTTATAATTGAATTTTTATTTTCAACACAAACAAGATACACTCTGAAAATTATGTCCTGTATCGAATTTAAATTATTGTTTAATTTATAAAATTGATTTCTAATAAATATTGATTACTACATTATTTCAAACTTTAATAGTACATAACATTTAACATTTTAATTATTAATATAGATTTGTTATGTCACAAAATTATATATTGATGAGTTTATATTCAATTATAATTAATAGGTTAAAGTATATTATTATAAAAATTTGAATAAAATAATACAAATTAAATACAATTCATATTTTAACCTTTTATTATAATATTAATAAAATTATATAAAGTAATAAAATGAAATAATTATATATTACTCAGCTTCTAACAAAATAGAATATTTTATAAATTTCCTATAAATTAAAAAATGAAACAATAAAATATAAATAAGATTGTAATAATTTTTTTTCAAGAATGAGTACATACCCAAAAAAAGCTGTGGGTTTTATATTATATATATATATATATAGGAAAAAGGTTTTCAGTTGATTTACATTTTTTGGCACTTGAAACACTATACAGTGTCGCTGACGTCACCAACAATGAGGAGAGATTACTACCGAGGTTCTCAGGATAGCCTTACTACGGCACATCTAGATGACAGACGTTCCAATTCCCTTTATCGAGGTGGCAGCCTCAGGGGTATGCGCACGCTCACACATACGCAAACACTAACATTTTTATAAGATTTTGTATTCAGAAATAAAACATCATTTAACAATTTAAAAATTTCTGATTTAAACTTTTAACTACGTTGATTATTTTGATTAATAGTTTTTATTTATTTTGAACATTATTAAAAATAGTAATAAATGCTTAAATACAATATGTATGGATTTGAAGAATGTTTTGTTTCACTATATTTAATAAAAAAATTAATCAACGGCAAATAGAATACAAATAATACTAAGAATTGTATAAACAATATACTAGTAATGTATGAGTAGCTATTAAATTAATAAAATCTTAAAGGAATGAAAATCTAATAAAGCAACAAATGACTGTTATAAAATTTAATGTACATATTCAACTAGCACAGCACGCTTATCATCTGCAGTACTGCAACATTAACAGTAATAATTATTGATCACATAAGCTTCAATTATGTCTTCTATGATAATCTAAGTTATAAGGCTTTATTAATATACTATAATAGTTTGTTATCCTATTTTAGTTTCTTCCGTAGATTCACCCGACGACGGTAGAGGATCTTCACCATCTAGAAGTGGCCACCAATTAGGACGGCGTAGCTCATATAAAACGTCACGGGGTGAGTTTCTCATATAACGGAGTTTTTATGCATTTCGTACAAATTTTCATTTTAATTTAATGTTAACATGCTGAATTTGATGTATAGAATTATTAATTTCTTGCAGGATTATATACTGATACTATGCGCATTTATTATAGATGTAAAGAAACTCATTTCCTATAATAGTTGTAATTGTCTTCTCATTTTATTATTACTATTGTTTTATCCTCCTCCTTCTTTATCATTAACAGCACTGCCACCACCATTAATGTCATTACCATTACTGTTATTACTATTATTATAATGGTTATATTATAATTAACATTATTATAATAATTATTATGATAATAAGAATAATTTATGTTGTATATTTTATAGTCTTATATAATTATGTATATCTTATGAATGACTTGAACTTCAATCTCGGCTTGTAACTGAAATGAACTTTTATACAAATAGAGAAGCATCTTCCATTACTCCCTTATATAAAAAATTAATTATTCGTAATAAACTTATATGGAAGAGTATAACCGAACAAAAACATTGCATATTATTGCAGATGCACAGGAACCTCAGCAACAAATTAGAGGCAGATCTAAATATCCGAGTTATCAAAACTTTAAAGGAAGAAAATCTAGTTCATTGATGAATTTGTGCGGTAAGGAGCACTACAGTGACTTGGAAACATAATTTAATCCCTTCAATATATTTCTCCTATTTGTGTTTTGTGCAAACTTTACAAATTTCTATATCTTTTACACATTTTATATATTTCTAGGCCTTAGTATTACACATACAATACAAACACGTAGTCTCGCATGGTGGCAGGTTGCAGGAAAACTAGTTAAAGGTGGCAGTCTTAGAACATGTATCATAATCATTCATATCAATAGTACATCATTCATAAGTTTTATCAAAGTTTTTCTAATTAAATAGATATAAATTTCATATGAATACTTATTGCAGTTAAAAGATTAAGTACTTGCAAAATATTATGGTTGAAATAAGATATTTTTAATCTAATCTAAATTTAAATATGATGTATTTGAATGATTATATATATATATATATATATATATTTACAATAAAAATTTTATAGTACAATTAGTAAAACTTTGAATATTGAATAAATGCATAAGTAAGAAAAGAACTGGATTTACTATTTTAGATTAATATTGAAACATATTCAGCTTGTTGTATAGTACTGGTTATGGGTCCTGATATTTTCACTCTTTCAGATTCCCTGATTGAATGGTTCCAGCAATTCATTTATTATATTGCTCATTTGCTACTACACAAACTTAGGCTCTATTTGTAAACTTTATTATTATTATTGTCAGAAATTTTTATTGATTAATTTTCAGATATATAGATATAATGTTGAAAGGTAGACATTTTTTATAACTACTAGTAATTTATCATCCATGCATTAAATAATTTTCAATATTAAGTGAAATTTTCAATTAATAAGATTAGTCTTTAAGAAATAAAATAACATATTTTTTATAACATTCATCATTATTAGAAATTTCATAATCGTTTTATCATAATATATAAATAAACAAAATATAGATAATAGAATCAATTTGAATTAAAAGTGACTAACTACTATAAATAATTAAAAATAGTTTGATATTTGAAAATAACTTTAGAAGTAATGGTTCGCTATTACTAACTGTGATTACATTGATTCTATGAGTTCAAATTATACATAAGGCATTTTGTGGTTTGCTTTTTCAGATTTATATTTGTTATCTACCAAGTTATTTCAATGCATAATAAAATTTATTAATTTTTAAATTGTAATATATTATATACAGATACAGATAGTGGATTAGGAAGAGCAACACCACCCAGAAGAGCACCAAGTCCAGGTATGGGAAGTATGAGACATCTTCCTTCACCATCTGGACCTGGCTCCTTACCACCAGGTCTCATGACAAAGCGAAGAGTATTTGATGACGGTAGTAGTGACATCAGCAGTACACCCAGTTCAATGATGGATTATAATGGTAATGAGTATATAGAAATAATATTTAATTAATGTATAAAGCCTATAAAAAATTTTTATAAAATTTAAATCAATGTACAACTGCATAGTGAACTATTGTGAACTTATAAAATTCTTTGTTCTATTTTTTATAAATCGATAATTCATTTCTTAAAGTAATATATTTTAAACTTTAAAACGATAAATTGTATTTTTTATACGATTTTTTGAATAATTTTTTTAATCTCATATTTTTTCAAAAAAGAATTTATAAAAATTAAAAATGTAACTTTTAAGCAGAAAGATACTAAAAAAAGTCTATATATAGTATCATTTATTTAATATTATAGGTCCAAGATTATATAAGCAGCCAGCAACAAAGTCAAATCGAGGTATCATGTTGAATGCCGTGGAATACTGTGTATTCCCGGGTACAGTTAATAAAGAAGCTAAGCGTAGAGTATTAGACGAAATTTCAAGGTCGGAAAGTAAACATTTCCTTATCCTTTTTCGTGATGCTGGTTGTCAATTTCGAGCTCTCTATTCATACTGTCCAGATCGAGACGAAGTCAATAAATTATATGGAACTGGACCTAAACAGGTTATTGATAAAATGTTCGACAAGTTTTTCAAGTAAGTATCATTTTAATTGTAGATTCGATATTTAATATTTAAACAAATTAAATTTTAATTTTTTCTGTAAATTATTTCGCCAACAATATTTTAAAATATTAAATTGATAGATTATCAATCTTCATTCAATAAATTAAAAATATGTTTTTAATTGTATAACTATATTGGATAAATAACTTTAATAATTACAAAAATCTAATTTGTTTATACAATTTTCAGATATAATTCTGGTGGAAAATGCTTTTCCCAAGTTCATACAAAACATTTGACTGTAACCATAGACGCCTTTACGATACACAATAGCCTCTGGCAAGGTAAAAAGGTGAATTTACCGAACAAAAAGGATATGGCTCTTGTCATATAGTTTTACATAACAAACAAATTTAAAATTATGCTACTGTGCCCTTTGTTGTTCATAGTTACTATTTTAATACAGGCCCATATTAAATTATAACACAGCGTTGCATTTTTAGTCATTTTTATATCGAAAAATATGTAGGTGAAGAAAATATAAAAAATAATACTTGTCACTGGTCGATGCTGATATCCATGTATGAACGAATAATTATTTGAATGTGTATACATTTTCGTATGCTATGTTTTGAGAATACATTGTTATTGGCTCTATTTAGTTTTTTATGAATTTGGTATCAGCATCGACACTATTACTAAAAAATTATCAATATTTATAATAGGAATTGTTTATTATCAGCAAGCAAATGTGTTAGCGACTAACTCGTAAATGCGACGTTTCACATTGTTATTACACATAATATTATATATAGTTAGTTTATTCTATCTGTACAGTTTATGCATATACTTTTTATATTATCTCCTGATTATGCTGACTTCCTTCATAGAAATTAAATTTAATTTAATTAATATATCGTAGTACAATATAGTATTTATTTCTCTTCTAAATATAATTATTTCGTATTACTGTTCTCATACAGTTATATTTTCAGTATAATTCCTTTGTAATATGACGATTTTTCATGATTTTATGTTAACTAAAATTTATATTTAATATTCATATGTTCATTTTAAATTCAAAATTTTATTATGTTAATTTATTATATTGTTTTTATATGTCACATTAAATTTATGTACTTAAAGTTTCGCTTTAATAGAGATATATTGTACTAAGGCATTGTTTTTAAATATTGCTTGTATAATCTCAGGTGTTTCTATATATTTTACTGTAAATAAAAATTATTTCTAATTTTGTTTGATGAATTGATATATACAAATACATAACATTTACCTTTTATATTTTATATCGTGAAAAATTACTTGTATTCTGTTATCGTTATAATTATTTTACATAATTGATATTAAATATGATTTTTCTGTTATGAAGCAATAAATTGTGATTAGAAATAACATAAGTAATTTTTTGTATAAACTATTAATTTTATTCTATATTATTTTATACATTCTATATGTGACAATTGTCTGAATGCTAACATCACTTTACATATAAAACATTTTATGTCTTATTTTATAATAAATAATTTATTTACAGATATTTAATTTTTATAATTCATTAAATGTGCAGATACTTATAAAAACAAATAATATGCACATAACTTATAAAAACAAGATATAAATAATTGTATTATAATAATTAAAAAAATTAGAAGTGTATTTTTTAAAATAAACAACAATCATGAAATTTTGATTATAGTTATTGTAAACTTGACTTATGTAAATTATTAATAAAATAAAACTATAACAGGATTTACATGGAATTATTTATTTTTTGTAAGTGATGATTATTTTTTACTATTCAATTGTTTTATAATGATTGTTTTTATATTTTTAAAAATTCAATGGGATAACAGAGTTTATACGGTAAATTAACTAACATTTTTATGAAATATCAAATATGAGATATCCCATTTTTAAATTATATTTTGATGGAATAATATGAAAGGATTATACTTCGGTTATTATAAATTATATCAAAATATTACAACTTTTTTATATTATTTTTGATAAAAATTGTATATTCAAAAAGTTTCTTAAATAAATAAAAAATATTCATTTTTAGAATAATATGAAAGGTAATGTTATTAAATTTCAATTATATTAAACTGTTAGACTTTGTATGTTGGATCTTATTTTTCAATTTTGCTTTTCATTATATTTGTAAGCAAATAAATTTTTTAGATTTAAAAATACAATTATGATTAGTTTAAATAATTAAAAGAATATTATAAAATTGTATTTTTGAGGCCGAATGTTTATGAGGAATTACAACTTACATTCAAAAATATAATTTTGTATTTTTCCGAAAATGTTATATAAATTTTATATAGTTAATGTAAAATTCTCATAGCTTATAATTTATTATTTTTATTAAAAGTCAAAATTTAGAAGTATCCAGGAAATTAAATTTAGAAGAAATCTTAAAGTAAAAACACAAAATGATTAGAATAATAACTAGATAAAAAACAATTCTTAATGACATAAATATGAAGGTCAATCAATAGTTGTTTCTGACAACCAAAATTCTAAACATAAAAAATTAACTGTAAGAATACTTAATTGAAGTTTAATAAGAAATCTTTAATACAATTTGAATTATAAATTTAATGAATAACGAAATCTTTTTAGCAAAAATTCATTTTAATAAACATTAAATATCTTATTTGCGTTTACACTATATAAAGTTGTATATAAAATCATAAACTATATAAAATTCATTTTTTAGTAAAATTAATAATAAAATTAAATAAAACACCGTAATATATCAGAGTGACTGTATTTTGAATAAATGAAAAGATTTTTAAGGTTGGTTAAAATTAAAAAAAAAGAAAGAATTTTAAGTACATTTTTTAAACATCCGTAAAAAAATCTTCTGATGCAATAATACTAACTAATAAAGTATGCTTGAGTTAGAGAGCAATGTTCAGAAAATAACCCGAGTGTGAGTACTCTCCATAAGGTGGTGTGAGTGAGACGCCGACAATGGTGTAGGGATAGCAAGATTGAAAGAAACGAAGACGAAGACGGTGTGTGTAATATTGTAAAACTGTCTTTATTTAAAATGTATCGAAATATATATAATGCTGTCTCTATCTGATATAGTAAAAATATAATGTTATCTTAGTCTTGAATTGTAGTTTCCGCAGTATCGTAATATTCAAGTGTAAATTGAATACTGCGAAGTTTGGACTCGTGTTAGTTTGAATTCAACAGGGATTATCTTTTGAGTCGTTGTCTCTATTATCCTTATAAACAGAGCGATTCAATATCGGTAGCTGTCTATCGTGTTTCAATCACGTATAGCAAACAACACAATCTGAAGAGTTTATTTCTCTTCCAGAGCTAACTAGAAGCTTCTTATTTATATTCCGGCCACTGAATCTTGGCAAACTTTTAACTTTTTACAACTTTGTAGTGTTTTAATTCAGAGAGGTATTAGATCGAAAGATTTCTCAACGATTCTAACCGATTTTGTCGCGGCGCGATATTTAAAGATATTTAAAGTTGTCATCCCGCTTTTCGCGAGGGGGTGTCTTTCTTCTACATCTATGAGAATGTGAATTTTTGGTGATTGGTTGACAATTAATTATTCAATTGTCATTGATGCCTCTTGACCGGTACCAACGCCGTTTTAGGCGGTAGTGGTGACAAAGTGGTAGTCGGTCGCGCGTCGGAAAGCCGTGCCGTCGTTTGTGTGGCTTGGGTTGATGTTTACAGTTTTCAAAATATGCATCGATACGGTATGAAACAAATAGTACGAAGTTTGGCAACTACGCGTGGGTTCAATGAACATATTGTCTGTTAATTTTCCGAGGCTCATATTGCAAGACACGTGATGGTCATGTTGACCACTGTCGAACTTTCGAGTGTAGTCCGAGTAAAACCCGACCATTTTTTAAATCACTGGCAATGAAAAAATATACGTAAAATATTGTATGTATATTCGTAGGCTCTTGGGAAACATCTGGCAATCATAAACACGAGAAATGATAAAAACAATTTTTAAACAAAAATAGTATTATGTAGTGACGATTGAAATTTTATTGGAATCTCGAACAAAAATTAAGTGATATAACGACAGACAATTTACAATAACTAACATATTGTTAAATTGTTATAATATTTTGATATTATATATTATAAATATTATAATATTATAATATTATAATTATATGAATGAATTTGTTCGGAAATTAACGAGAGTATGAATTCTCTCTAGGATGTTAAATGGGAGAAACAGTTGGCAGGTGAGAAACAGAAGACTGGATGAAAAATTATTGCTTATCCATTGTTCTGGATCATGTACGTCGCTTTATTTAAATGAAAATTTAGAATTATTTACTTATTAATTTATGTTCAAGAAATAAAAAATATGTTTTCCAATTCTTCGAAGGAGGTTAGTTGTGCAGTTGATTTATATGTTTGAAACCAGGCACCTTGCCCTTACTATCTTTGCTTTCTTTTTTAGACGTCGAAGCTTACTTTCCTCAGCTCGAGTGTAGCGGTCAAAAATGCAAAATATTACTCAGCAGTATGCCTTATACTGATTTTAATCCAAGTCCGGGACACTTGTCGATTGTAATTATTCGTTGAGAATTTCTTCGAGTTCTGACTGCCTGGCAAATACAGCCCAATTCACACCACCCCGCTCCTTCGCGAGGGTGTAGTTGTCTGCTTGTTTCATTGAGGAGCTTCAGTCGTTGTATCACTATTATCTTGTACTATGATTAATGCACTGCACTTGTTATAGAAAAACCTTGGGCAAATGCGAGACTTAAATCATAGTGCAATAAATAAAGTATAAATCTTGTTTGATTTTTCCGTGGGATCGATTCGATTAAAACCACGGAGGTCGTCAGCGCTCTGGTGTACCTCGAATTTTATATCGATGTTGAATTTACTTTGTTTTGCAATAAAACAAGCGATAAAAATGGGTATATTCGAAATTCTAGTTTTAAGCAAACACTTGTAAACAGTCTTGATGAGATTGTAAAACGATACTCGGCGATTTTAGAAGACTAAGACTTTTGGGACACATTTGGAAATCATAAATATACTCAAATTTTCTAACCAATTTCCAAACAATAACGTATTATTCAGAGACTAATATTTTTAATAAAGAAACCGTTTTATTTCTTTTTTAGTAAAAAGTATATAAATACTTTGAAAATTTACAATTTATTCGAGATTTCAAGAGAGTCTCGACGGTCGAATATTCTTTTCCCGACAACGACAATTTATTGGTCTTATTTACTCGGACTGCTCTTTGATTGCCCGTCGATGTCCAAAAACGACTATCGCGTGTTTTGCATTATGACTCTAGAAAACCAACGGAAATAACTTTCCGAAAACGCTAGCATAGTTGTCTGATCTCGTATTATATTCAAAGCGTACCGATTCATAATTGATAGCACGAATCGGTGCTTCAAAGCATAAGAGCAAGATCGCAAAGCGCTGCATATAATATAATTTGTATAAATATTGCTTTGAGACATAGCCGCTACTTCATCGTCACCACCTCTCCTCAAGCAAAGGAATAAAGTCATGTAACTTGTCTGTAATCACCCCTCGCGTCGGACTGGCAGAATTCATCAGGACTTGCAAGAGAAAAGACTAATTACTCAAAGTTCTTCAGAATATGCAAGACTAAATAGTGACAAAGAGTTCATAAAGTATCAGACTACACATTGACAGGCTCGCCACAATTGAAAGAACTGAACCCTATCCTTTGAGGTGTTCAAATTACGACTGCATGCCGCTACGTACAAGGCCGGATTCAGCATCAATTAGCAAGCTTGAGACAATTACAAGAGACTTAAGTCCAGTTGACTCGGCACTCAATTTATGACTGAACGGTACCACAACAAGACACTCTTACAATACCGATGTTACTCTGTAACTTTAATCAATTCTAACACTATATTACCACAAATTAAAAGCACATAGAAAGTACAATTATCCCATTCATTCCAAGTTGCGCGGTATTCAATTTACGATTGAATATAGCGACGGTGTTGAAACTACTATTCAAGATAAATACAGAATTATATTTACTACATCTATTAAATAAACACATTTTACAGTTTTACAAATGATTCCTCCGTCTTCATTTTTCTAAATCCTGCTATCTATAAATCCTACTATATATAAATCCTGAGAAAGCACACATTCGTGTTAATTCCCGAACACAATTGATATTATATAATCTTCAAAATTTTTATCGTAGTAAATTTATTTCATAAATTCATTCTTTAGTAAATTTAATCTTTATTATACCATTTCTGTTCGAGATTTCATTCAACATATAAACTCTTGCTATTATATTTTATTATTTGAATATTATTTTTGTATATTATAATTACCAAAATGTGTAAATAAGGACTCTTGTTAAAATTACGTCTAGTTTTAGTGTTTTGAATGTGATTATCTTTGTTTCATTTCTTACAGCAAAACAAATTATTTTAATATTACTGTAAGAATTCTAGGAATAAATGTACGTTAGCTCTCCCTTTGTCTATTCTAATCGTTCTTACGGAACGGGAATTTCAAATTTATATTTGTTTCAATATGTAATTTACCAATCATAATGCAATAGAAAATTAACAACCAATGACTGACACTTCCCCCTCTCAAGGAGACTATAGTATGAGGATCCCCTGCAAAGAAGAAGGGTACTTTCCATAAATTAAATTGCATGAAATTTGCATACTCAGTTATTTCCAGCAGCTACTTCAGTTACTTCCAAATAATATCTTATTTATGTCTGTTCGGAATTTTTCCCGTGTGTGTTTTCTCTTCCAAATTTAATCAGGAGATACAGATAATGAAAGGAGAGGTGATAGAAATGGGTGTTATAAACTGAGCAGATCTTGTTGTTGGAGACTAAAAGTAGGCTTATTATATAATAAATATATAAATAGTTGTTGAATATTTACAGAATATGACCGAATGGTAAGTATGTTTGGTTGTATTGATATAATAGCTGCGTTACGGTAGCGATTTATGATAGTAGAAAATCTGAATGAAAGACTATAGTTGTCCCGCAACACAGTTGTAAGCCGAGTAAGATGTTGGTTTGACATAAAGTGGTAATGGCGTGATTCTAGATCAGGTCCTTTAAGTCTTAATGTCCGCTTATTGGTGTGTTGGGTATGATTATATGAATTGTTTATAAAGAACGTGGGTTCGCATGTTAGTAGCCGTAGTACCTAATTTGAACAGTGTCTCCAATTCAAGTTGATTGAACCGAATAATCACAAACTGTTACAGCATCATAAGACTCAAGATAATACATTTTTTAATATGACTGCTGGCTTGAAAATAACGTATGTTAATAACAGGGAACAATAACTAAGTATTACCGGTCAGATCTCTATATTCGAAATAACTGCCTTTTATACTTGCACTAATCCTTATTTCGGAGAAAATGTTTTTGGTGGGAATATATTACTGCTATTGGAGCAGGAGTGTAGATTTGACTCTTTAATATTTACATTTTGTATTAGAATAACATAAATATTCTAAGAAATAGAAGAATAGGTAAACAAGCTTCAAAATAATGCAGTTATTGGGCGAGCCACGTGATTAGATAGAGAAGGTCACGATTTTAGGCACAGTCATGAGAGATTTGTGGACTAAATCTTGAACAATCTCACACAACAGTTAATATTTATTTTATTCCATACTTCACCCACTCTAAATGTGATGTACATTGATTTTCAACATTATTCTGATATTAATATGGTAAATATGAATGATTGACACATTTACAAACAGGTAAAATCCTGTAGATTCATCTAATAATAACACTATATTAATATAAAATAAAGTGCACAGAAAATATAATTAACAAAATCATTTCCAACTTCGCGGCATTCAATTTGCACTTGAATTTTGCGATTGCACGGAACACGTAATTCAATAGAAAGTCAGCATTATATTTTCCCATATATTATCAATAAAGGCATTTTCAGTATTACATACTACTTCTTCGACTTTATTTTTTTCATTTGTCTTTTATTTTTCTCACCTCCATATCATTTTGGGGATAGTTCACATTCAGGTTAATTCCCGAACAATATCACTACTGCCATATCTAATTGTGAAGCATCTCAAAAACTATGTAAATCAACTGTTGAGTTGATCCAAATGTTAGCTAACGTAGTATTGAACTTGTTGATAGTTCGGCGTTCTACTTATTGACCGCCGAGACTACTACCTAACCGAATTCCAGGAAAGTAGTTCATTCATATACTATACTCATCAGCCTTAATTCAACTCTAGATATAATGACATTCAACTTATAACTGAGTATCGAGATAGCACGGAAAACATTTCATCTCTATATAAATACAACTCTATTTCAATATTATATTGTGCATGTTATTATCAATAAAGGTTATTGCAGTTACATATAAAACATCACAGGCTCAGTTTATAACAGCCGCTGCTACTGCTCCCCTTACACTATCTGCCTTTCTCTCTTAACGCTTTAGGTGTTCATGCGAGTGAATTCTCGAACAAAATACCATGAGCGAACGAAATTCTAGAAAAAGTTGAAATCCGAAGATATTCTAAATTGGATAATTATTTTACGACCTACTTAGAAATTTATTCTTTAAGTATTACAAAAATATTTTCCGTATTGTTCAGGAATTAATACAAGAAAAGCTCTCTGGACACTGAAGGTGGAGAAATAGCACGGTAGAATAAAACAAAAGCGAAGACCGCGTGTGTAATGTAATATAATGTTAAAATATAATGCTGTCTTTAGACAATATAGTGCAAATATAATGCATTTATTTAATGCAAATATTTCTTTTTTTTATAATTTTTATTTAAACTTTATTGCAGATTAAGAACCACCAATTACTTAAATAAACTATCGAGCATGATTATTCTATTGCTGATTCTTATCTCGTGTTAGCATCATTATTTAAACATTTCCAGCCTTAAGCAATAATTACTACTGATTTAAATAAACTCCTTTTCAAGATTGTAATATAAATGCCAATATAAAAACGGAACTTTATTCTAAAATAATTACAGTAGCCCCTCTCTAAGTATATCTTACTGCTCTTGTTCTTACTAATTGTTCGAGAATACTGCCGCTTTGGGGCTTTCGAAATTCTTCTTATAAAAATCTATTTTATAAAACCTATTTTATTTATAAAAATAAAAACTATTAAGTGTAGGGTGGAAGTGTACGCGAAGAAGGAGAAGCGTTGCGTCATTATTTCTATCGGCTTTGCTATGCCCATTACTGGTCCATGTTTTTTTGTCTATTATCGAGCCTCTAGCTTGGCAATGGAGGGGAAATACGGGTGGAAAATCGAGGCGACAATTCGAGGAGTTAAAATTCGTTACTAAACTAATCGATATTCTGGGAATCTCGAACAACTATTAAATGCATACTGTAAAGTTGCACAAATATAAATATTTGTTCTTCTTCAGTTGATAAATTTAATAAAAAAATGTATAATACATTGATTATAACTACATATATTTTTGTATACATAATATAGATGTTATTGAAAATTCAAGTATAAAAGGTAGTCAGTAGAATCATTATAATATAAATTATAACATACTATTTGAGATTCCGTACAATCTACGAAGCTCTTGCAATAATACTTTATTGTTTGGAAATTAGATAGAAATTTTAGCATATATACGATTGCTAGATAATAGACAAGAGCCTTCGACTTAATACAATTATTTTCTAGTGTCGTCTTACGGTCACGTATCGACCGATGTTCACAACTGTTCGGAAATCTGTATAATAAATCATCTGTTACGCCGTGGCCATGTGATTAAAACCGAACGTGATTGAACTTGAACGAAAAGGATGGAAGCAAAGTGTATGGGTAATATCCATAGGGCGTGGACCAGACAAAGCAAAACGACTTCTCGGTTCCCTCGCTCAGCTCGGTCAGCGGGCTCGGCCGTAGTGTGACCACATGCAAGAAAAGGCCCGCCTGAAGATCAAAAACAATAAGGACAGAAAACTCAGTGCATCAATGACAATTAGCGTAAGAAATTGCTGATCACGGAACCCATAGGAAAAATTGGGTGAATTAGTTCCAGCGGGGCGATGAAAAGTCGCTATGCGAACTGTGACTGCAGGGTGACGCTCCCCGTGGCGTCAGTGTGTTTTTGGTTGTCTTCGATTAATGTAGAATCTTAACTTGGACCTCCAAAGGAGAATACTGGAAGTATCAGCAACAAGGCATCGAAGATTGATTAAGCGCCACTATGAATGGTTTCGAAGTAGACGCACTCGCTACGGCTGAAGTGAGGCAAGTTTATCAACACATGGGTTGATAGTACTAGCCTTCCAGAAACAAAGTATGTAATAGAACGCTGAGACTTTGTCAACAAGATTGGAAGAGGGAAGCTATCCTCTTCCGCACATTCGCGCCGGGTCAGCAGACTATGGTAATCCGCTCGCATTGGTCAAGGTCAGAGAGCTTTTTGGGACTACGCGCACTGTACGTAAAAGAGAAAAAGAACGCAGGATCAACTTACTATTGAACCTTGCATCGTAATAGAGGTTTGTTAAATCCATCTCAATTTGAAAGAGGCTAGCCGCACGGCGGATTCTCAAATACCGTTGATTCTCCGTTTACGCGTCGAAATCGTTATCGCTACCCCAACAACCGCGTATACAACAATAGAGAATTTATCATTAAATAATAATAACCAGCACATACACATGTTTAACGATTTAATTAATCCTACCACCAACATCAATCTTATTATATCCACACTCTTTAACATCAGGGAATGCATACATTACAAGGAGGTGAATTCCTTATCAGCGGCCGTTGGAACAGGTAAAGCTGAGCCCACGAGAGCTAGGTAGAGGATACCTCAACAACAACCTTTGTCTCGAATGATAAAGTCACACGGTGAATATGAATGATAAAATCACACAGTGCGTGTGAATGATAAAAATACGGCTGTTCGAGAACCGAATAGAAACGAGATAATCTCTAAATAATATTGTTTCTTTACTTTTGCTTTGAATGTTTTTTATATTCATGATTGTCAGATGTCCCCGAAGAGCCAACGAATTTTTCAATAATATTTCATATATATTTTCGAGTTGAGAAACAGTCGAGTTATCCTTGCATTGTACTCGAAAGATCGTCGATGGTCGGTATGACCATCATGTGCTCTGCAAGGCGCGTGTCATAAAAGTAACGGACCAAACCTTCCAGGAATTGACGCATAGTTGTCAAATATCGTACCAGTTGTTCGTCACAACATAGATGCATATTTTGAATAGTGTAAACATCAGACGACACCACGGGCCGGAGCGTCGGTACAAGGTTTACGCCCCGACCCTGCGCTTCAATGCACAGCCGGCGCCGCTTCGATGCCTCCACCGCCTAAAAGGACGTCGACACTACTGGTCAAAGCGCACCATTGACAACTGAATAATTAGCTCTTAACCAATCACCGAAATTTCCCACTTTCATAGATGTGCGAGAAAAGTCCTCCCCCGCAAAGAGCGCGGTGAAGGCTTTAAGTACAGCGACTTTGGCGCGCTGCATACGTCCGCTTTGGTCTTCTAAATCATATTATCGATTCATTGACTTGTAATCTCTCAATATAAGTTGTGTATAGTGAATAGCTTTTCTGCGATCAGTGTATACAAGTAAGCTTCAAGGTTCAAGGAATGCACTGAGAGGGAAGCAAAGAACTCTGGATTGTGCTACATTTTTAACGCGATTAAAGGAGAGGCGGCCGCCAATACTCAAACGCCCGGCGCACAAGCAAAAGCGCAATCAAGCACGAGCGGAGTAATCTCGTGAGCTCACACGCAGACCCACAGGTAAACCCTGTTGATCTAAAGGGACACAACAAGTCCATGCTTGGTAAGTGTTCGGGACTCCGACAGAATCTGGAGTCATCACTAAATAATACCATTTTTCTTTTGTATGTTATTTCTGCTACAATATCCATTTATTATATTATGTATATTATTTGTGATTATTGTGTTTGAATATATCATATTTCATGATTGCCATGTTTTACGCCAATGTAACTCCTGGAATGTACATTTATTGTTTGCGTCTGAATGTGTAACGATTTACTCCCCCCTTCGGTACCTCCCCGGTGACATCGTGTGTCTTTAGTGCGTGCCACAAATTTTGCGATCACAGCTTCACCAGCTAAGCGCAGCAAGCAAATAGGCTGCAGTGCGCCACGTCTTGGTACAGGGCGCATGTATATTCGCAGCCCCTTCTCCACCGTCTTGGCCTTGTCCGTTACCCCTTTCTCAAGGAGGTGATATTATATGCTCATTAATCTCACTAGAGTAGGAAAATTGGTTGACTCCCCACCACCCGATAATTGTACACCCTCGGCGGCCTAGCTTACCCTGCGGCTATAAAAAGCAAGCATCCTGAAAGCAGAATTCTCTCAAGGTCTCCAGTGCAGTACCGTGGTCTTACATCAAGAGTCTTCTCCAGCCCAGCAGTCGGCCTCTGTACACAAGAAGCTTCTCCCCGACGCTGAGCTCGCTACGCTCGAAGCACGCGACTGAACCATTCCCATCCTGGACGGAGCTCCCAAGAAGGATCGCAGTTGGTACAACGCATCAAGAGGCAAGTAGCAACCGTTACGTCTCCCCTCGTCTTACTCAACGCAGAAGGTTCACCTTTACGAGTAACGAAGATACGTAACCTCCTTTGACAACGTGTTACTGATCGAGATCTTCTCGGCCAGTAAGCCGAACATCCTGTAAGACCACGCCGCGATTCATCTAATCGTAATTCAAACATACGACAGGACACGTCGCCATCATTTTCGGACATAGAATTTCTTATTAAATTGTACGCCAATTCCGCGGCATTAAATTCACGCGTGACCAATGCGGTAGTGCGGGAACTCGATCGCATAAAAGCATAAAGAAAGAACGTAGATTCCATGTATAAACCCATCCACGCCTCTCGTATCGTGTAAGTGCGGTATACAACAATTCTTATAACGACAATAGTGTATTTGACTGTATAAACAAGTGCGACTTCTTCAAGTTATTACGTGTTCAATAAAACTAAGTGTTTACCGGCATTAAAACCGCCTATTTTGTCCACGATTCTTTTGCCCTGCTATCTCGACCCTTCCACTATTTGCTTTTCCCTCATACATCCGTGGGGAGAATTCACAATCGGGTTTGCGCCCGAACAACTTGACATCTATATTTTCAATAAAGGCAATTCACAGTTTATTCGAGAACCCAATAGAATCTCGAAAGTCACTAAATAATATTGTTTCTTTTGACATTTATTTAGAATATTTTTTATATTTATGATTGCCAGATGTCCTCGAAGAGCCAACAAATTCTCCGATAATATATCATAGATATTTTTGAATTGACAGTGATTTGAAAAGATCTAGTTTTCCCAGCATTGCACTCGAAATATCGACGATGGTCAATATGACCATCACATCCGATGCAATGCGCGTGTTGTAAAAGTAACGGACAAAACCTTTCAAGAATCCACACGTAGTTGTCAAACAACGTACGAATAGTTTTCATATAAAATCGATGCATATTTTGAAAACATCAAGCGACGTCATGGGTGGAATCGTTGGTATAAGATTTCAGACGCCGACCCGGCGGTCCGACGAGCGACCGGCCGCCGCTCTGACGCCTCCACCGCCTAAAAGGGCATTGACACTACCGGTCAAAAGGCACCAATGACAACTTAGTAATTATATTTAACCAATCACTGAGATTTTCTACTCTCATAGATGAACAAGGATAGTCCCTCGTCAGAAAGAGCGAGGTGAAGACTTTAAATATCGCACCTTCAATGCGCAGCGTCAGATTCGCATCAGTCTCCAGATCGAAGTACCCATCTTTCAATCTATAATTTCTCAATACTAAGTTGTGTATAGTTATTAGTATCTCAGCGACCAGTATAGGAAATATGATAAGGTTCAAGTTACGCACTGAGAGGGAAACAAGGTTCTGGATTGTGCTACTCTTGCAAACACAGACAGTGTAGTCAAGGAAGCCGCTACTCATCCGCAACTGATCAATTGCACGCGGCTTTAACAGTACTTGGCTCAGACTCAATTATAGTCGGTACAGACACCTACCCGCAGGTAAACCATGTTCATATAAAATAACACAACAAGTCCATGCATGGTGAGATTCAATTTACATCTGAATATTGCTGTAGTGTGGAATACAACGACATACAATTTATAAACCATATCACCACTCCAAAGTCATAAGATTCAAAGTTACGCCTGAATATTGCGTCCGCGCGGAAATAAGCAACTTTTCATGAAACTCGTGGAACCCAACATGTTTGGAAATTCACGTAAAGCTATCGCGGTATTTAAATCATATCTGAAAGTTAAGATAGTTCAAAATTTGTAATTCTAAATTAAAACAGCATTGTAATTCTACCACATCGTCTAAAGACAGAATTATTTTTATATATTTTTATTTATCATTGTTCGGGCGCGAACCCAAGTGTGAATTCTCCCCAGTGGTGGTGTGAGGGAGAAGCAGATAGTGGAAGGGCTGAGATAGCAGGGTTAGAAGATCATAGGCGAAACGGGCATTTGTAATGCCAATCTAAAATTGTCTTTATTGATCTAATAACAGTAAGAGTAACCGACTTTAAGTCTTGATACGATTAATCATAATCTTGTCTATATAACAATGTGAAGAGCCGCACCTTCACAAGACGCGAAGTGCGTATTGTTTATGCACTGTTTTATAGCCGCGCTTACACGCTACGCGTGGTTTTATGTTAAAATATATTCCCGTACTGTCGCACTTGCTCGCGAGTGGATTTATTATATATACTGGTGCGTGAGTTCAATTGTTTATATGTTATCCGAAACAGAATCCCGACGCTGATCTAGCAATAATGATGAATTAAGCGTAGACAATGCGCCGCGTGGTCTTATATGTGTGGTATATCATATACGCGTGGTTTCGGCCACCGGGCTCCGTGATACATGCATTCGCGCGTCGATGAGCCGTCGCGTGATTATTAAGTTTATGGGAAATGCTTTCCGCGATACGCCGTGTTGGGCTCAATCATACATGTAGCACGCGAGGACGTGAACCGTGTTGCTATTTGCCTCTTTTATGCTGTTCTCTTCTGCGCTCCACCTGGGAGCTCCATCCAGTGTGGGAAGGAATCAATCGCGGGCTAAATAGATGCTCACCGTCTCGGCGAAGCTTCTTGTTGTATGAATCCAGATGCTGGCTAAGGAACTGTATGTATATAAGACCACGGGTTGCACTGGAGACCTGTCCGAGAGGTAGCGGAAAACGAAGCGCCCCTGCTGTCTAGTTTTGATGTCTCACCTCACTCCTTGAGAAGGGGTGGTATCTTTAGACTTTTGGTGAGACCAGGAAGAATTTGCTTATTGTTTGAAACTAATTTTTTTATCATTGAAGCTCTAGTAACAAACTTTGTTTTTTACAACTAATAAAATTGTGTATCGCGAAGCTTGGAATAGTTAGTCCAGATTCAACAGGAGGAGATTACCTGTGAGGTGGAGTCTCTGATTACTGTTTTTGGTATCGAAACTGGTGCAGGTTTATGCAACGGCTAATGAATGAATTGAGCAGCCCCCATGATCACACGTTTCGTGCTTGCTCGTGTATATCGTTATGCACAGATCGATTGAATGACGGTGGACGATTATCATGATTTAATCACGTATAGCGAGCAGCACAATCCAGAGAACTTGTTTCTCTATCAGAACCAACTAGAAGCTTCTTATTTTTATTCCGGTCACTGAATCATGAGAAACTTATCATTTTTCACAACTTTGTTTTGTTTTAATACAGAGATATTACAAATAAATAGATTTCTAAATGATTCTAGACGATTTTAACCGATTTTGACGCGTCGCGCCGAAGTTACGACATTTAACATTTTCACCCCGCTTTTTGCGAAGGGATATCTATCTTAAACTTCTATGAGAGTGGGATATTTCGATGATTGGATTACAGCTAATTATTCAGCTGTCATCGAAGTCCTCGATTCGTAGTGTTAACTACGGTTAATTAATGCTATTTGAATAAATAATGCTATTTATAGAAGTGGTGGAGACGAAGTGGTGGCTACGCTCCAAAGCTTTTTAAAATATATATTAGTACGTTATGAAAAATAGCACGATATCTAGCAACTATGCGTGGGTTCCGAGAAGGTTTTGTCCATTGATTTTACTAGATTCGTATCGTAAGACAAGTGATGGGTACAGTGATCACCGTCGAACTTTCGAGGTGCAGTCCGAGTAAATAGGATCGTAAAGAGGACATAAAAGGCAATTACAAACATATAAGATATTCTAAAGAATTTTCAAACAGAGGTAGTATGGAGTGACCATTGAGAGTCTAACGGAGTTCGCTGAAGTCTTATGTGTTCGGGAATTAAGGCCGAGAAAACATTCTCCCAGATGGAGGGAAGGAGAGGCGGATAGGGTAGAGAGATGGCAGGGTAGAATAAAACAGAGGCAAAAGTGGCATGAGTAGTGCTATAAATTTGTGTTTATTTTGTAAATTGAATGTAACCAAGTCTGGACTTATTGTGTTTCTTTAGATCAACAGAGTTTACTTGCGGGTCTGCGTGTCGGCTAACTAGCAAAAAAAACAGCTGACGAAACCTTCTAGGTACAGTCGCATAAACTACCACTTTTCTGAATATTATTAATGACCGAGACAAATTGGAGCTCAAGAAAACCCTGTCATATATTAAGACAACGGCGCAGCTGCGCTAGCCGCACGGCCCGACAGCCCCGACGGCCCAGGAGCGCTTCCACCACTACTCCGTCGGCGCGTAGCCCTCCCCCATCTAAAGGGCGTTGACATTTTTGGTCAGAGCTTCAATGACCAGAGAAAATTGGTCTCAAACAAACAACAACATTTCCCTCTCTCAAAGAATTGCACTATGAGGCCACCCCTACCATCAAGGAGCGGGGTGAA